>JADLZL010007829.1:0-100418 GCA_015844335.1 Chrysopogon serrulatus | reverse complement strand
TGGATAGCAATTGCCGAAAGGGCGAGTGAGGCGGTCCCGAGCTGGGAGTCACTTCGAGGCAGGAGTGGCCGCACCCTCGAAAGTCATCACCAAGCCTCCAAGAAACCATCGTCATGAGTCGGACTCCGCGATGCATCGAGGAATGATGGGCACGACACATCGAAAGTGTACTCTGTATGACGACCTCCAAGCTTACAATGCAAAGACTCCACAGAGTCCATCACCGCATAATCTCCATGATCCTCGTACCAAAGAACAGTGGCCGGGCGGATTTAATTTGGGTGCCGTGGAGTCACCGGAAGTGCATACACCGACAGAGGAGTCCTGAGGTCGACGAGTCCGGGTTGGGCAATGAGTCTCGATGCGACCATGGGTCTGACATCTGAGTGTCCCGAGAGAAAATATGTGTAAAATAGTCAACCTGGGAATGTCCGGCCTACTTGAGCGGGCTTGTAATATGAATAAGTGAACCCATGTGTGACTAGTTTGTACTGCTGTTTTAAAAGTTCAATAAATCTGCTTGAATAAATATGATCTTGTTTTATATAACAGATGTCTGATCATCCTCGTAATTGGTTCTTTCAGAAGAGGCGAGGCCCCCTAAGCAGCTCACCACACAATTTAAACTTCTATCCTTCGGTCGACGCCGGTGGCAGCTTTAGTCCATGCCACCATCGAGAATGCCCGTATGTTACGAAATAAGTCGCCAGACCGGATGCACCCTATGAGAACCGGTGGCCGCCGTGGATCAATGACGAGATCACATATGCGATTTCATCGAGAGACCGCCCGCCGTTGTTCACTGTGTATCGAGAACCCTTAGAAGCTAATGATCGCATTCAGATCATAGATCTAAAGTTTGACCCCACTAGATGGTTGTCCGTATTTGTTGAAACCCAAGTTTGCCGCCTAACAGAGAGGCCCCGTGACATGGTGGGCAAATTTCCTTGCACGACTACCGAATGAAGAAATTACCGGCTATGTTTAAAGATGCATTCCGTCAACATTTTATTCCGACGGGGTAATGCAAGCTAAGTCGGAAGAGTTTCTAGCATTAAAGGTGGTGGTCAAACCTGGTACAAATATGTGAATGCATTCGCCATCTATCTCAAATATGCACCAACATGTGGATACCGACGGAAAGAAGAGGTGTTTTTATTAGTGGGTTTGAGAAATGACATCGAAACCCATCTCCACGCAAACCCCAAAACCACTTATGAGTGAGGATATTGCCATATCCTATGAGAGATCTTTTTTGCAAAAATGTAAGAGCGAAGGGAGAGAGTGCCTTTCCTAGACCATCTCGGGCGGAACAAAAAAACGCCGAGGGTTATCTTCATCCCACTCAACATAACCGTCAACCATTCCACCTCCCCAAAGACCAAAGAAAGCTACCTCAACCCTATCGTTACCCACCCCAGCAAAGAATAAGTCCAAAGGCAACAGACGATGCTCGCTCCGGCCGCAACCTATCCCCTGCCAGCTCGAAAGCCCTTAAGTGTGTTCGAAACCCAACCCCACCCACTTCCCAAAATGCCCCCACCGGTTTCTGGCCATCCTGCTTTAATTGCAACCAAACCGACATCTTTACCGAAACCGGCCCATACCCCAAAAGAAATACCTCCACTTTTTCAGCAAGGGTCCGCAGCCCAACAAAGACCAGAGTCGTGGCAAGTGGTGGTCCGCAGCAGCCCCCGAAGGTCAAGGTTTGGGAGGAAGACCGGACGTGTATATCAAGTCCAGCCCGGAAACGCCTGAAGGAGAGCCGCTTTTAATGGGTATGTTCCTCGCTGCTCCACCCCCGCAATTACATTATTTGATTCTCGTGCATCGCATACATTTATCAACCGCATTATTTGTTACCAAGCATGAAATCCCCATAAAAGAAATTAAAGATGAGTTTTTGGTGCAATCACCGAGGGCGATATGTACACGGAAATGGTATATCGATTCCTATATCTCTTGGTGGGTATCTTTATCCCATGGATTGATAGTATTGAAGGATCAAAATATAGATGTGATCCTTGAATGAATTGGTTACGCCATTATGGCGCCGTGATAGATACACTGAATAGAAATGTTAAACTGCTGTTACCGATAACCAGCCCCCACTTCTTATCCAATTTCCGATTCCCAAGAGGCGCTCGCATAGCTTAATGCCACCTCGCAAGAAATCAAAAATATCCCTCGTGGTTTGTGAGTTCCCTGCATGTGTTTCCCGAGGATTTGCCCGGGTTACCACCAGAAAGAGACGTTGAGTTTGTGATTGACTAAAAGCTCTGCATCGCACCGCATCCCCAAGAGCTTATAGGATGCCCCCAAAAGAGTTAGCCGAATTGAAAACTCAGCTTGACTCAATTGCCGACAAAGGTTTTATCTCGACCCAGTTCATCACCGTGGGGGCTGTCCCGCTATCTTGTGAAAAAGAAGGATCACACTCGAGAATGTGTGGACTATCGCCCACTCAATGAGGTGACCATCAAAAATAAATATCCTTCTTTTCGTATAGATCTTCTCTTTGATCAACTTATGGAGCCAAGGTGTTCTCCAAGATCGATCTTAGGTCCGGTTATCATCAAATCCAAATCAGGCCTAAAGACATTCCTAAACCGCATTCACCACCGATACGGCCTATATGAATATCTTGTCATGTCATTCGGCCTCACAAATGCTCCAAGCCCATTTCATGTATCCGATGAACTCGGTTTTTATGCCCGAGCTCGATATGAACTACATTCTTATATACTCCAAAAACAAAAGAAGAGCATGAGCATCTCCGTATTGTTTTGTCTCGCCTCCGAGAACATCGTTTTTATGTCAAACTTAGCAAATGTGAGTTTTGGCTTAGTGAAGTCAACTTTCTTGGTCATATTTTATCCGGCCGAGGGTGTTGCAGCTTGACCCTAGCAAAGTCCAAGATATTCTTAATTGGAAGCCACCCATCGCTGTCCACCAAGTTCGTAGTTTCCTTTGAATGGCGATATTACCGCTGCTTCATTTCCCCGACTTCTCCAAAATAGCCAAGCCAATCACCGAACTTTTTAAAGAACCAAACTAAATTCCTCGGTGGTCATCCGAATGTGAGCAAGCATTTCATAAGTTGAAAGATCTTTTGACGACGCCCCAATCCTAGCTCACCCAGATATTGAAAAGCCATTCGATGTGTATTGTGATGCATCCGCATCGGCATCGATGTGTGTTGATGCAAGAAGGCAGGTTATTGCTTATGCTTCAAGGCAGTTGAAGCGACATGAAGAGCATTATCCAACTCATGATCTTGAGTTAGCCGCAGCTTGTGCATGCTCAAAATATGGAGGCACTATTTGTTGGGCAATAAATGTCATTTATAGTGATCACAAAAGTTTAAAGTATATCTTTACCCAGCCGAGCTGAATATGAGGCAAAAGAAGATGGCTAAAATTAATCAAAGACTATGATCTTGAAGTGCACTATCATCCTCGGTAAAGCCAACGTAGTTGCCGATGCTCTCAATGAAAGAGTCAATGCAATTGTCTTACCGTCACACCCAGTGAATCTGAGTTTGTGTCGAGTTAGAAAGATTGAATATTGATATGATCCCTCATGGTAGTCTCAATGATATCACAAAGGCATTCTTCTATTCAAGAGAAAAATTATTGCAGCCAACGAGAAAGCAAAGGTCTCAAGCACATTAGAGAGAAAAGTCGATCGGGGCAAGCATCTTGCTTCCGCCTTGATGACAACAATGTATTATGGTTCAAAAATCGCCTAGTTGTTCCTGGCGGTCCCCGAGCGCCGATTCTTGACGAAAGCTCACTTAACTGATTCTCGATTCACCTGTAGCAATAAGATGTATCATAACCCGAGGCGTAGATTCTCGTGGACTAAAATGAAAATCGAGATAGCTCGATATGTTGTACAAAGGTGATACCTCGCCAAAAAGTCAAAGCCGTGCATTTAAAAGCCGTTGGAGAATTTCAACCCTTACCCATTCCAAATTGGAAGTGGGAAGATATCGTAAGATGGACTTCATCGTTGGTCCGCCTAGAACAGCCAAGGGTTATAATTCAACTGATTATTGTTGATCGGTTGACCAAGTCTGCCCACTTTATTCCCTCAGAAGATAAGTATGCAGCACCCTCAAGATGCTCAAATATACATAGATCGAATAATGTGTCTGCATGGAATTCCAAGAAGTATAGTCACCGATCGGGTGCTCAATTTACGGCTCACTTCTCGCAAAGGTTTCATGAAACTATGGGTACTACTCGCTGCACAAGATCGCTTATCATCCAAGAACCGATGGTCGACCGAAAGACCGAACTGATTTTGAAGATATGTTAAGGTCTTGTGTGTTGACATATTCTTCGATTGGGAACAATGTCCGCCATTAGCTGAGTTTGCTTACAACAACAGCTATCAAGAGAGTATCAAAATAGCACCATTTGAAGCTTTGTATGGTCGCCGATGCCGCACTCCACTCAACCGGTCCGAGCCCGAGAAAGGTGGTTCTTCGGTGTTGACCTAGTTAAAGAAACCTAAGCTAAAGTAAAACAGATTCAAGAAAACTTAAGAATAGCTCACCCGCGCAGTTAGTTACGATAATGTTTACCTAAGGCCATTGATGTTTGAAATTGAGACTAGATATCCGAAAGTGTCACCAAGTAAAGGTGTCGACCGCTTTGGGGTAAAAGGTAAACTAGCACCCGATATATTGGTCCGCTTCAGACACGGAAAGATGTGGAAAGGTAGCATATCGCTTGAATCTACCCGAGCAGCTTGTCACTTGTGCACAATGTGTTTCATGTGTCCCAACCGAAAAAAGTGTTTGCAAGTACTGTGATAAAGTCGTTGACATTGAAGGTATCCATATTGAACCCGATCCGACATGTGCCGAGTATCCAACAAAATTCTTGATCGAAAAGATCGGGTCACACGCAGACACATAAGAAGGTTTTTCAAAATTCGCTGGGATCAAGATTCGAGGATGAAGCAACCTCGAATCTCAGGAATTTCTGAATGAACACTTTCCGAACTTCTCTTCCTTCTCCTAAGTCATGATTCGTTTCTAAGAATTGTGACTTTCCGAAAACATGAGATTTGTAATATGGACATTTCTACCTCCCTTATGAAACCATGTAAGATGTGTTTGCTTGACACATTTCCTTTTCCATTACTTAGCCCTAAACTTTGAATCTCGACCTAGATTCCTTTTGGAATATAATGTAACACCCCCGGTGTTACGTGAACCTAAACCCACCATGTCATCGGGTTTCACCCGACAGCAGCCTTTGGGTTATGTGGTACGCAAACATAGCCGACAGAGGTCTTAGGGACAATGCCAAAAGTGCTTGTGGGCCATATAATTTAGAAGGTTCCGCCACGTATACCCACCAAGAGATATAGGAATCTGATATACCATTTCCCCGTGTACATATACGCCCTCCGGTGATTGCACCAAAAACTCATCTTTAATTTCTTTTTATGGGGATTTCATGCTTGGTAACAAATGTGCGGTTGATAAATGTATGCGATGCACCGTAATCAAATAATGTAATTGCGGGGTGACCGCAATGTGGAACATACCCATTAAAACCGGCTCTCCTTCCGTAGGCGTTTCAGTGCTGGACTTGATATACACGCCCGCCTTCCTCCCGACACCGACCTTCGGGCACGCCAAGGACCACCCTTTGCCCCGACTGTGTTGTTGGTGCCGCACTTTGCTGAAAATTGAGGTATTTCTTTTGGGGTATGGACGCTTTCGGTAAAGATGTCCGTTTGGTTGCAATTAAAGCACGGACCGAAACCGGTGGGGGGCATTTTGGGAAGTGGGTGGGGTTGGGTTTCAACACCTTGGGTGCTCTACCGGCCGGGGATAGGTTGCGGTAGCGTGACTAACGCACGCCCGTTGCCTTTGGACTTGTTGCTGCTGGGGTGGGTAACGATAGGGTTGGTGGCTTTGCTGGTGCTGGGGAGATTGGAATGGTTGACGGTTATGTTGAGTGGGATGGAAGATAACCCTCCGACGTTTTTGGATTCCGCCGATGGTCTAGGAAAGGCACGCCTCTCCCCTCACTCTTCCTCTTTTTTGCAAAGATCTCTCATTGGATATGGCAATATCCACGGACTTATAGAAAGTGGCTTTAGGGTTTGCAGTGAGATGGGTTTCGATGTCATTTCTCAAACCCCTAATAAAACACCTCTTCTTCTTGCCGTCAGTATCCACATGTTCAGGTGCATACTGAGATAGATGACTGAATGCATTCACATATTGCACCACGGTTTGACCACCCTACTTTAATGCTAGAAACTCTTCCAGCTTAGCTTGCATTACCCCGTCTGGAATAAAATGTTGACGGAATGCATCTTTAAACATAGCCTGTAATTTGTCGGGTCGGGCCGGGTCGTCGCAAAAGGAAATTTGCCCACCACGCAGATGCAGGGCCTCTCAGCTGTTGGGCGGCAAACTTGGGTTTCAACAAATCTGGACAACCATCTAGTAGGTCAAACTTTAGATCTATGATACGAAGCCAATCATTAGCTTCTAAGGGTTCCTCAGCCCTGGTGAACACTGGCGGACGAATCTCAGTGAAGTCCGCATATGTGATCTCGTCGTGATCACGACGGCCACGGTTCTCATAGGGGCATTCTCGCGGTGGTATGGACTAAAAAGCCGCCACAAATCGACCAAGGATGGGGTGCCGGTGGTGGTCTGGGGGCCTCGCCCTTCTTGCGAAGAACCAAAGACGAGGATGATCGGACATCCGTTATAAACAAGATCATATTTATTCACAAGCAGATTTATTGAACTTTAAAACAGCAAAGACAAACTAGTCACACATGGGTTCACTTATTCATATTACAAGCCCGCCTCGTAGGCCTGGACATTCCCAAAGTTGACTATTTTACACATATTTCTCTCTCATGACACTCGGATGTCGGACCCATGGTCCGCATCGGACTCATTGCCCGCAACGGACTCGCCGACCTCGGACTCCTCCGCCGGGGTGTCCTGCACTTCCGTGACTCCACGGCACCCAAGTCGTCCCGCGGCCACCCGTTGTCGGGTACAGAGGATCATGGAGATTATACGGTGATGGACTTCCTCATGGAGTGCTGCATTGTAAGCTTGGAGGTCGCCTATCCGAGCCTCGCAACTCCTCGATGTAATCGCATCCATCATTCTTCCGATGCATCAAGCCCGTCCAGCTCATGCCGAAGACGAGCGATGGTTTGTCGGAGCTTGGTGATGACTTCGAAGATCCGATCGCTCCTGCCTCGGTGACCCTCTAGCTCGGACTTCACCTCATCCCTTTTCGGCAATTGCTATCCCACGCCCTTGGTGGCGATAGCTAGCTCGCCAGACAACTCAGCCTATCTTCGCTTCTTGGTCTTCTTCTCGTGTTTTGGCTCGCTCGGTCCGGCCTCAAGATCATGACGACGCGGTGCCGGTGGTGACGTGAAAGCACACCCTTTAGAACCGGGTCATCTTTCGAAAGTACCGCTTGGTACGGGCCATCCTGTAGAGAGCAAAAGATAGATTCTATAAGATCGAGAACCTTAGAGTCGGCAAGAATAGTATTGATTCTCGCTTAGCCCAACCACTTTTTATCGGGATTCAGTTTTAACCAAATGAACTAAACATGATGCATGATCGGACCTACGGATCAAGCGAAAACTTTTTAAACTAACATAAGCATACTTTTTAGTAATATAGGGCAAAAAGAGAAAAACACATGATACTCCGCCTAAGATCTCTTTTTAAATAGCACCTAGAAAGGCTACTAGAAAGAATTAAGACGGAGCGTAAGCAATTTGAACTAAAACCCATTTAACTTTTACATCCAAAGTATTTTGAAATTTTTAACAAAAACATCGTGAATATCTTAGTAAGTACCGCTCGATACTCTTTCTCGGGCGAACCTTTCTAAATTATATGGCCCACAAGCACCGACATTGTCTCTAAGACCTCTCGGTCGGCTATGCTTGTACACCACATAACTTAAAATGTTCCGTCGGGTGGATCCCCGATAAAACCACGATCACCCAGATCGATACTTACGACAGACATCACAAGATTACAACAGCTTTTCATATACAAATAACAGAGTAGCGGAAGACTTACAATAACTTAATTTACAAACCTTTTGCAAACTTATACAAACCAGAGTGTTATAATTACAAACCAAATGAAAGTATCATTACTTAACTTTATTACACTCACTCAACAAAGGTGCCCCGCCTGTAGGCCACTCAATTCACTCTTCGTCGGGTCACTTCTTCGACAACCGTCATGCAACAAGGGCCGTAGCACTTTGTCCATGCGGTTCACCTGCAATGTGGGTTGAACAAACCCCGAGTACAAAAAAGTACTCCGCAAGACTTACCCGACCAAAAAAATTGGGGAGAAGAATCGAGAATGCCGGGCTAATAGAAACAAGGTGAGGCTTTAGCAAGATCAAAAGACACCCTTTTGCGAAAAGAGACTAAGCCAATCCTTACTTTAACAATCACTTGTCAAACACATGCCGGATTCAAAACCTTTCATTCTCACACTTTCATCATTACTACGATGCCGGACTCGGATCAAGTCTCCCATATCGTGGAGCACCGACGATTCGAATCGCTTTTATATACCCAAATTGGGTTTCTAGCCACACGATGTATGCAGGACCGAACATCTTACATACATCAACTCAACGCTTAGATTTCTCCATACCGTAACGGGTGTACAAGACACCACCTCTCTACGGGCCGCCGGTCACTTCGGGCGGTGCGCATCGTAGGGATCTGGTACACGCTACTATCCGCTCTAGTAACGAATAGTCCAAGTGGAGCTTACCGCCATTAGCATGCGACTAGTACTATCCAATAACCTCATGATCCCAAATCCCAAACAACGGACGGTCCTTAACCGACACAAGTGGGATCGACACTACATCGTGGCACTAGCCCTTCCCCGATGCAAGTCACTCCACCGACGCCTCGATTTACTCATCATCATGTTCTTGTGGTGTACCCTTGACCCCGGCCGGAACAAGGGTAGACGACAAGCAACATCAAGTTTTCGTAAATTCCTTCGTGGAGTAAAGTTATCACACTTTTGAAAAAAGTTTATCCAAAACCCTACACTAGTAGCAAGACTAGGCGTATACTAAGCATTTCGAAATCAAAACAGTATACAGTGGTAATATATCAAGGTACGGTAAATGCATCAAAGTAGGGTATCACACAATTCCTAACAACTAATGCATCATATCTCGAACATAAAATCATAAAACTTTCGAAATACAAGGGCGGGTTTGAATGCATCCGGGGCTTGCCTTGGGGGCTCGAAGAAGTGAGGTTCGGGACATGGCGCCGGGATCCGACCAACTTCCTCGCACCGAACACCTTCTTCGAGATAGAGTTGGATGAACTCCCTCCCTGGACGACACAAACTACACGATTGAAATGCATGATTACAATGCAATGAATAAAAGGACATGCGATAACGATGCAACGATTGTTAATCGATCTTGAGTACAACTTTCCTTCACGGCAACCTCGCACTAAGAAGGTATAACTAGCGCCGACGACAACGGACTAGCGATACGCAATCAACATGAAATGCCGAAGGTCATTAGGGTTAATGACCTAGGGGTCATCACTCAATCCCAAAATCAAGCAATCCTAATGGTGATTAGAGTGATTACTAATTTATTAACCATTTTTACAAAACGTTGAAAGCCATTAATTAACTTGTTTAATTGGGGATTAATTAAACCCTAATTAATTAAAGAATTAACTAATTAAATATTAATTAATTAAGGGATTAATTAAGCATAATACAAAACTTAATCAAAACAGGATCAAACTTCATAATTAAGATCATCATCACCTAATTAGCACACAAAACAAATTTCATGATTTTTGGACTTATATTTTAATTATTAAAAATCATGGAAGTTGCATTTATTAATTTAAAGAGCAAATTAAAGCACAATTAAATTTTATCGAAAAAACAAAGTTAGTATTTTTCATGAACAGAGCACATCACAGGGATCACACACATATTTTTGTTTCATTTTTATTTGCCCAAAATAAATTGTAGCAAAAAGATGAAAATCAACATTTAAAAACATAAAAAGAAAAAGAAAAACATCTTTTTCTCTGCGGGCTCACGGGCGGCCCAAGACGTGCAGCAGGCTCAGTGCCTGCGGCCCACTGCCCACAAGAGCGCCCGCGCTTTCCCTCCCCCCACGCCGACAAAGGGGGCGGGTGTCCACTCGGCTTCCTTCCTTCCTTCCTCTTTTCCGACGGAAAACAAGTTGCGGCGCTGCCGGGCGACGTTTCTCCCTAACGACGACCTCTCCGAGAAACTAGTTGGTAACGACGACTCTCCCATCCTATCAAGCACACAACGAAAGCTACCGCCGACCCCCGCTTGATCAACGGAAAGACACCCCGGGACGATTCCGGCGGCTCGACGGCAAGACGGCGGACCACGGCCGAGCTCACCGGAACTTCTCCTACGAAACCAAGCACGGCAACCGACTTGACATCCCCACGCGAACCTCGGCACGGCACGAATACGACTGGAGCAAGGCTAGCTATGCACGACCGCGAGTGCAACCACGGTGGACGGCGGAGCTCCCCGGGTGCTCACGATGTTCGATGAAACTACGGCGATGCTAGCGTAACCAACACCCCCTGGGCGTACTCAGAGGCTCACCGTGACTTCAAGACAACCGCGAGACGAGATCGGGGAGGGGCGGAAGATGATTGACGGCGATGGCAGCGCGTGCGGTGGCGTGAACTCGGCGGCGAGACACGGCCTTGGTGCGCATGTGGGCTCGGCCGTGACAAGGAAGAGGTCGATCATGACCAAAGTGAGTCAAGGTGAAGCTAGCAAAACAAAAATTTAAATTGAGATGCTCGGACGAAGCTCGGCAAGGAGCGGGAGCTCACGGCGGCGACGGTTGATCTGGAGAGGCGGAAGACGACGGCTCGGGGCGATGCAAACGATCTCACCGCGATTATCGGCTCAAGGCGTGCGCGAGGGAACAGCGGAGCTGCGTGCAAGCTATTGGAGATGGTGGCGGTGTGTGGAGCGTGAATTTGACAAAGAACGACGGCGACCGGTGGTGAACAAGGAGGAAGAAAGGGAAGACCGACGGCCGGTGGGAGGCTTTTATAGGGCAAGGGGTGAGCTGGGCAGTGGAAGGAAACTCCGCGACGACGACGAGCCGGGACGGCGCCGCGTGAAAGGCGGAAGGCGCCGGAACGGCCACGGCGACGGGCGGCCGACCGCCAAAGATGGGCAGCCCCCCCCCCCTCCTCACCGTAGCGCAGCCGACATTTTTCCATTTTCGAAATTACTTTTAAAACTTGAACTGTTCACAAAAATATCCCAAAATACAGATGACTCAAAAATTTGTGCTCTACAACTTTCATTAAAGGAGTTTGGTCGATTCAAACTGATTTTTGAATTTGAAGTTCAAATTTAAATTTAAAGCAAAACCCCTAACTTTAGGGATTTTAAAATTACTTTCAAATTTTGAATAAAAGATAAAATCTCCAAAAATAAAAAGTTGTTCCATTTCTCAAGAGCTACAACTTTTCATTTAGGAAGTTTTTCATGAAACCAAATAATTTTTGAATTAGAGTTTAAAACTCAAAATGGGGCAATTCCTAATTTAAATAACTTTTGAAATTACTCCAAATTTTATTCAAAAACTTGAAAAACTTTATATACCAAAGTTGTAGAGCTCAAAGAGATGCACAAACTGTATTTTTGGAGTTTTCCCAAATTTTGAATATTTTGAGATGAAATTATAAAGGGGACAAAAACACTTTGAAATTCTCCCTTTTTGAAAGGATTTTCAAATTGAATCTTTGGGCAATTAATTAATGATGATGTGGCACTTTTCAAACCCAACCAATAGTACACTTTCAAAGTACAAAGTTCATACTTTGAAATAGTGCCATTGGTTAGCAACTTTATTTATAAAATTAATTATGGTTAGCTCACCAAAATTGAAAGTGATATTCAAATTCCAACACTTAGCCACTTGAGCTAGGGTTTGGGATTTGAATTCCAAATTCAAATTTGATTCTTTCTTACACCTTATTTGATTTATAAAACTTGGTTGATGTGTGAGTCGGGGTTAGGCAAACACTTGCAAACACCAGGGTTGATTTTAATTGATTGCTTTTATTGATAAAAGTAAACATGTGAGTGAAGTTTAAATTATAAACGCATACACATGTGATAAAAAAAGAACTCAAGTAACACTCTAGAATCGTAAACTCATTTTAATTGTTTGAATTAGGGTTTTCTAATGATGAATGCTTATGCAATGATGATGATGACATAGCAGGTTTTGGTTAACGTAACAATCGAGTGTTACAATTGGTACCTGATTCACAGTTTATGGTACCAGTCCATGAGTTATACTCACCTTTTAATATAGGTACATTTTATTTTTAATGTTCGATTTGAACTAACTTAGAGGAAAGGTACTTATGGAGTTATATGGTTCCATTCGAGCACTATAATGGCTCAGATATATTATTATTTCTGGTAATTTTTGTAACCTAATACAGCAGGTCTTGGGGCTAAGGGCACACATACACATATTTTTGGGAAGACTAACATTTGCACTACTGCAACATGGCATTCATCTACTTAGACCTGATGGCATAAATAAGATTCTGGGCTTTCACAAGTTGAACAGTTAGGCTCAAACGAAAGAAATCTAACCCAGGAAAATAATTTCATTGTTCAATAGTGCTTTTTTAAGCATATAGGCTTTGATTTAGTTTTTAAAATGAATCGTTCCAAGGTGCATTTTGTACTCTATGCAACTGCTGTTATGGGCCTACGGTGTGTGTCTGAGTGCGATTATGGATCGTAAATTTGTTGTGTATGTAGGCCTAGGATAGTTAACGCTTAACGGTATGGATATCGGGTAATGTTATATATGTCAACAAGAAGCCATTAAAGCTTGAAGAAAATAACATAGTAGCTGTAGCAGGTTTTCATGTTCATTGCATAGGTTCTTCTGAATTTTATTTCATGATTGACAGTTAGATGTTAATTTATGTGCACCTCACAGATTATTTTGCCTATTTAGTTCTACTTTAGAGTCCAGACAAAATACATTTGTTGGTGCCACTTGTTTGGTCCATTAATTGATGTCATCAGCTCTGTGCGCTGTTTGTACACAATCTCTCATTATGACCTGTTTATTTTCAATTGAGGAGTTGAAATACTGAGATGTCAGTTACAGACATCATATATTTTTTTTATTGCTACACACATATACATTTCTATATTTGTATACCCTCCTTGTCTGTTTTCTGCTTCCAGACAGTCTGACTGTATCTGTTATGTGTCTGCTGATTTCTTAATTACAGGTTTCCTCCACTATTATGTTTGACAGAGGAATTGAATCATGTTTGAAGTACATTGAAGCAGTTCCATGGAATGAGAATGAGGAAGAGAAACTGAAACATGTTTTTGCTAGATGCACTTTTGATGAATCAGTATGTAAAGATGTGCTAGCTAGATTAATGCAACAGTGCACAAGCGGCTCAGAGGACTTGACAGTGCAGCTCGTTGAATCTATCACTATTGGAACCAACAACGGTGCAAGAAAAGAGATGCAGTCTTTGGTCAGCGGTCTCCTAAGCAAAAAGTTCAGTCTATCATAAGGATTTGTCAGGGCTAAACAAAGGGGGCCTTTATCAAATCTGCCATTCCTGTTTGAGTTCCCTGGTGGAACTTTTCATGGAAGACTCTGAGGTAGTTGAGGATGTGGGCCAAGCTACGACAACTTCAGATAGCAGGCCTATGATTGAAAGGGTCAGTAAGCAAACTGAGAATCTGAACTGGCTCTTTGACATCCTTTTAAACAATGATATGGCAGAAGAATATGTTGAGTTGTGGGCAACGCAAGACGAACTCATCAGAATGCATGAGCAAGCATCACCAATGTTCAGATACGAGCTTAGCCGGATATCAGGGAGCGTGTTCATCGCTCTGGGGAAAGGAAGAATCCAGTGCCCCAGCCATACGAGGAGCCGATTGTTCCATGGATGGTTCAGGCCAATGCTTATGGACTTCGGCTGGCTCCAAAGGTGCTCCAAGGGGCTAGATGTGAGAATCCTGGAGGAGACCCTGGGGCAGGCCCTGCTCACCCTTCCACTTCACCAACAGCAGAGCTTATTCGTAGAATGGTTTCAGTGCTTTGCATCTAGAGGCACAGAATGCCCCAATCTCAGCAGAGCTTTCCAGGTATGGTGGAGGAGGTCATTTGTTAGATCATCTGTAGAGGTGCGTAGGTGAGCGAGTTTTTACTTCACTGTGAGGTATATCATATATGTGCTGCGTGCATCATTGTAAAATTAGAGTTGTGCAATATCTAATAGATTCAATTTTGTTTTTTCTTAATAAAATTCAGTTAGTTCTCCCCATTCTGTGCCCTAGATGCTACTTGCACTTTACATACAAAACATGAGCCAATAGCGAGCCATAACACTGGCCAGTAAGCATCATCTTAAGTATGTGAAGTATTTGTTGCTTCCACCTGCGATCCCAACTGCACCTGGGCGAAGTTCAAGCGCGCCTGCATGACGACGTTAAAGTTAGGAACATGGAAAGAAATTGGACTTTCATAGATAGAAACGGAAAGAATATATATAGAGAAGAAATGAAAGAAGCAACTAGAAACGGATACGTATGGATCGGAAGACAAATCGAATTCGAAAGGTGGTAACCTAAGAATGAAGCGCATGAAGCGCTACTAGGATCAGGGGCATATCTGCCATGATCCTAGTAAGACGCTGATGTTCCATGATCCCGGTACACGCGACGCACAATGCTACTATTATCTTTAACATGTGTCGACAACATACTTTAGAAGAGTTTATGATTTAGAATGCAGTGGTAACCTAAGAATCTATTTGTAGCAGGCTGTGTTTTTTCTATTCTTAATTCAGGAACCTTTTATCGCAAACTAAAGAGCTACCTTTTGAGTAGAAACAGTCGTTGCGCTTTTGCTGAAAAAGACGCAGTATAAACAATACACAATAGTCCTAGATTGAATGAGAGAACAGGAACTGCTAATAAAAACTAGAGCCCTTATCCAATCTACCAATACTGGAATTGGTAGAGCATTTTGGTGTACATTATAACAACCAGCCACGGATAGATAAAGCTCTCGAAGCATTTTGATTATCTCACCAAATCATCATCCTGTAGGACATGATGTTTATACAAGACAACAACATGCTCTGGAGTCTGGACATGGTCCTTGTGCAGGACAAATTATCAGGATCGCCTAGACTTGTCACGCAGTACTATTTTGGAGTATACTAGCTTGTTTGCACCAGCAGTACCTTGTTTTATCCGAAAAGCACTGGCACAGTTCAATCTACTACTACACTCGTCTGTCTGCCTGCTCCTTATCAATATCTGGAAGGGCCAGACACAAATTCGATCAGAGAACTTATCTTGTAAGAAAACAACGTGAAGTATCTTGATCATCAGGACAAGGAAAATTAGGCAGGGATCAATAGACTACTCATCTAAGTTAATTCACAAAAGAACAGTGTTTTTTCCACCGCAGGAAAACCCGATTTCATTACTTGAAAGCAATGAAATCAGAGTTCACAGCCAGTACTCCGATCAACCAGGAATCAAGAGCAAGGCGACCAAAACAGCTAAGAGACCATTCAGCTTACATAGCACCATCATTAACAAGTGCAGACACTACAAAAGCAAAGCAGATTACAGCACTCAGGCTATTCTAAGACCCTTCGGAACCCAGCTCAAACAAAGGCCTTCAAGATTATTGGTTGCTCCTTGCTTGCCTGCGCTTGCTGATGGAAATAGAGAACATTGGTCTTCAAGATTTCCACACATTCTTCCACTTGTGGAGTGGGATGAGGTCCTCGTTTTGGAGCCCTGCCAAATATGAGAGAAAAGAACACATCATGCATACAATCTCAGTGGAAGACTTTACTCGTTTTTCTTCAAAACAAATAGAGTTTCTTGCTTTCCAGAGAGACCTGCAAACCCCTGCTAAACTAATGAGAAACAAAAAATTGCTTCACAAAAAAGAACATATGTTTTCCATGCGATAGACCATGCTTTATCCATGCCCAAAATTGATTAGAAATAATGGGGCTGTTAGTTGCTCTTTTTTTATTTGATAAAAAAGAGGGAGGCTCAACATAGGATTCTGGTTGTTACCCACACGTTATTCAAGAGACAAGGTGTGCGCCATAGAGATTGGTGGTGCAAGGGCGCAAGGGCCAGAACCATGACAACTACCGGCACTGCAGTTGAACAGCGACACATGAGAGACTACACAGGTGAAAAAACTGGAAGGCAACAAATTTGCACGGCGCAGAGAATATATTATCTCCTCCACCGACAGAACGTCATTTGACTTGTAATATCTTTCCTGTCCATACACAATTACAGGCACACTGGCCCTAATTCGCTATGAACATTGGGGCGCAAGGCTGCGCCTATCTTTCTAGTATTACTACTAGTTCAAGACTTGTGGGTTTCGGGGAGAGTGAGCAAACTCTGAATTCGAAAACACAAAACACTACGATTACAGGTTACTATATCACTAACATCAAACTGAATCAGTGAATGAATGATGAAATGAAACAATGACCTGTGGCAATGAAACAAGGCATAGCAATTTCCACATGCTCAAAATACAATAACTTGCAACATTAACCAAGAAGATAGTCAAATATAATTGCAGAACAATGCATAAAAATCAATCTACTTACTCACTCAACATGACAGTCGACTTAGAAGGTGATGCCGCGGCTGCGAGCAAGCTCGAGGATGTCCTCTTTACCCGTGGTTGGAAGAGGGCGGGTGGGGATCATGAGCACAATCCTGGCCAGAGGGTCGAGTTCGGGGCCGGGGCTTGGAGCCGGTGCCGGAGCAGACGGAGCAGGTGCCGGTGCCGGTGCCGGTGCCGGAGCAGTCGGAGCCGGTGCCAGAGCAGACGAAACCAGTGCCGGAGCATTTGGAGCCAGTGCCGGTGCCGGAGCATTCGGAGCCGGTGCCGGTGCTGGAGCAGTCGGAGTCCCGATCTTGGCGCCGCCCCTAAACTTCAACGTGCAGACCCTACGCATCCGCCTCCGCGGCTGGGAGGAGGAGGAAGAGGAAGAGGGAGAAGGGGAAGCGGAAAGGTAAAGGGAAGGAGAAGGGGAAAGCTGGGTCTGGGTGAACGGCATGGAGCACATGGCGATGCCGTCGTCGTCCTCCTCCCCCTCTTCCTCCTCCTCCTCCTCCTCCTCACCCGCCTGGCCTCCCTGGCTCTGGCCCTGCCTCTGCGGCTGTGTTAGAGGCGGCGTGCTGAACACCTCGGCCTCCTCCTCGCCGCCGCCGCCGCCGCAGCAGTAGCCGGCGCCGATGAAGTCGGCGCGGTCGAGGAGGTCCTCCTGCGAGGCGGAGATATGACCGCATTCCGCCTCCAGATCCTCGATCTTTTGGAACCAGAGGGAGAGGGAACCCCCTCATGCCATCACCATCCATGCGCCTCCCACGGCAACCAACCGGACTATCGGAGGGAGGGAGGGAGGGAGGGAGAGGAGAAGTGGCAGTGCCTAGGGTTTGGGCAGGGAAGGAAATGGGGAGGGAAGGTTCCGGACTACGAATAGGGATGAAAACGATCGAAAAGGATCGGTGGGAGGCTAAATTATTTTTATTTTCAATATTCTTTCTCGAAAACAAAATTGATATGATATTGTCGGAAATAAATACGGTATCGATATTCCGGTAATTTTGAAAATAATAATAGTCGATCGAAGAATACATCAATAACGATCGGAATTCATAAAAACGGTATCTAAAAAAACGATAAACACGTCAAATCGTATAACACAAAGAGTCATATAACTCGACATATCTCAAATGACAATTAATAAATAAAGTCACAATTAAAAGACTACAAGCTAAAATCGCACAGTTCACACCATCTTAGACTCAAACAATAATAAACCACGTAATAAAGACAATTAAGCTCTAAGTTGACTTAAAATACTATAGTGACTACTAGAGTTACAGGTGCAATATATGATTTGCTTGGCTAATTGATTATTTTTTTTTTTTTTTGCCTTCTTGGCTTCTTATTTCTATATAGACAACATTGTTACCGTACAATTCCTTTCTATAAAACATGATTTTGTGCTGCAGTGTAGATTGTGTGCAAATCATCAGCAAGTCTATAATAAATTAGGATTTAAAGCCTTTTGAATCGGTAATTACCGGCGGTAAATTACCGCCTAAATACGGAAATCTTCGAAAACGATCGGAAGAGGATAAAATCATTTTCACTTTCATTTCTATTTAATTTTATTATTATTATTTTTATTTTTTCGGTTACCATTATCGTTCCATTTTAACCTGAAAATCAGAAAAAACTCAAAAATAATTGTCAATCATTTCCGTTTTCATCCCTAGACTACCACACCAAGGTGTTGTGAAGGGGATATGGGCGTCGGCGATGGGCCGTCTCGACGGACCGAAATTCACTGGGCTGGGCCTCTCGTTCTGTCTTCTCTCCCCTGTCCCCACCCAGTCGGGTGAGTCCCGTGGTCGCCGACGGCGCCTAGCCTGTAGGAAGTGTCGCCGTCGCCGCCGCCGCTGCGCTTCCGGTATGGTATGCTCTCCCCCCTTTCGTCGATGCCACGCCTCCCCGTCCGGCCTTCGCTACTTTCAGTTGTGAGCGCGGGCTGTCACTGTGTGGGGCCGGGTAGCACATTCCAGTAGTTACCCTGGTAGCAGATTCAAGGTCGTCTGCTTTTGTTGGCGTGGGCATTGTGTTTCAGTTCAAGTTTCGTTGATGCGCGATTAGTATCTCAGCTCAGAGGTTGCTTTTCCGTCTTATTATTATTTGCATTTGCATGATTTTGATTCACAAGCTGGTTTACTTTACTCTGGAGAGGTAGGTAAGCTGCGGGGGGACTGGCTGGTTTACTCTATAGGCAGCTGAGGGGTTATGTAGGCGCTGCTCTTCTTTTTTACAAGAAAAAAGATGTCTGAGCATCTCTTCTGGACACCTTCATCGTTACCAGGCTAGATCCTGATGGCAAAAAGTTTGACAAAGGTAAAGGTAATTTCTTTCTTTATTCGCCATACAAATGAAAAAAAAAAAAAAAAAACTCGACCGGGTGGTTAAGACTGCCGCCGCAGCTTTAAAGTAAGAAGAACAGGCCTTCTCACCCGGCCGAGAAAATCCCCGAACCCTGACCCTGCCCAGACACTGAGGGACGTCACCCGTGAGATTCACCTGGGCCACACACGGTCCTCAGGCTATTGGGCCGATCACCACACCAGTGCTTTGGCACACAGGACCAGCGAGGGGATTTTTTTTACCCTCAGGCTGAAATGCGCCTCACTTGGGGCTCGAACCTCAGACCTTAGGGGTGCCACTCGAGTGACTTAGCCAACTAGACTAAGCACCCTTTGGCTTCACCATACAAATGACAAAGGTAATTTTAGAGTGTGAGGGCTGTGGTAATAGTGTAATGACAATTAAAACTGATGCTTTCTTGGTTCATTTTACCTTGCCCATATCAGTGCTGCTCATGGTTTAGTACGATTTCACCATTTTGATCTCCATGGTTCTGTTAGCTCTTCTCATGATAGGTGATACACAGATAAGAGATAGATATACCTAGAGCTGTTCTCATGGTTTAGAATGATTTCTTCACTGTTTTGGTAAAAAAAGTAACCGTGGTCCCATCTAGAATAGATAATAGATAAGCAATGGAGTTGCATTAAAAAATCAGGGACAGTGGATCATTTCCTTTAATACCTTTCTCTTTGAGGTGGGGGGGGGGGGGGGTGTTATCCCCCACCTTTCATTGCATTGGAGCAGCAGAAACGCTGCACCTCAATTACATGTGTAGCAAGTTACATGGGGGTGTTGCCAATGCAGAGAGTTAAGTTTACATTATGAAGAAACTAAATTACACCATTGCTCCACAACAGAGTGTTCTTCAGCAGGGAACTGATGCCGCCATAGGTGAGCCGTATCTCTGAAATTTGCGGAAAGCCGACTAGCTGATGGTGGCAGATTGTTGAAGACAGCGTCATTTTGCAGTGTTTCCATAACATTCAGCAGATAAGATGGACCATGGTTGTGAAGTGCAGGGCGTCGATGTTGTTTGGCTTGATTATGTTCCAGATGGTGTTCACCTGCATATGTGAAACATCCATCCCAAGTGGTTAACAGGTGGGTTGCAGTCTCTTGGGCAGCATCACAGATGGGGCAGGTGTCATCATCTACAATTCAGGTTTGCCCTGCATTTGATTCTGTCTCTTGAACTACTAGCCAACAGAAGTGCTGAACCTTCGGTGGTGTGCGGTTGTTCCAGACATACTTGGTGAAGGTGGCTGGAGTGCCATGGTATTTTATGGCTTGGTATACTCGCGACGTGGTGAGCTTTGTGATCTCCAGGTGCTGTCATCACAGGGGAGAGCCGGTTGTTAGGGGTGTTGCTCAGCTGTAGGTGGTCAAGAATTCCTTTAATACCTATAAGTTGTCCTCTTGATATTTAACTGTGCCATGTACTTGTGTAGTTGCCTAATTGGAGGGGGCAATCCATTTTTTCGAGACCATGCCTGAGGCACGTATTTCATTAAGAGGAAGTAGAGTAATTTTACAACCACAGGCTACAATCCCAGTAATCGCCTGATTACCGAGATTTCATCTCACACCCAGAGGCCAGACTTCTTGTCTAATCTAAATATAATTGGTAAATACATTCTTTTTTTGCGGGATAATGATTATATATTCCCTTTCCTTCACTTGCATTGGCTGAAACAACGCCTTCGTGTTAATTTATATACTGAAAATCTCGAGCTGTCTGCTATCTCTAGTACTTATTCTTGTAGGACATACAATTAAAATCTAAAGTTGCACCCTGTATATTGAAATAATTTGCATGCAACTATTAACAATTATCTGAAGGTTATTATCTTGAAACATTTCACTGTGTAGTGTTTTACTCATCTATCCACATACTACTTTCTAATACACTGCTTGTTTATAGGTAACTATCGATATTCTATAGTGAACTAACTATGCTTAGTTGCCAGCCTTGTTCTTGTATGACCTCATGCTATTCTCTTGCGTACAGTTTCTCGTGTTGAAGCTCGCAGCGAGCAGTTAGATATGTCTATGCAGCTGGATGTTGCTACAGATGTTTATCCTCGGCGTACTTGTGAGAAATTTAACATGGTTTTAGCACCTTCTCTAAATTTGGATGGCACTCCAGTTACTGCCTACTACACACAGGTGATTGACTTAGTCATTTTGTTGAATTTGCATCATGCAACTTGAATTTTAATGATATTCACTGATGCAATATGATATGACCAATGTTCATTATTGTGGGATTTCATCTGATGTGATGAAGCATGTATATAAGACCTATTTTTAACATAAACTATCTAATTTTCAGGTTGATAGAAAAACTCTGGCAGACAATTATGAATATGTCATGCAAGGGAAGCTTTACAAAATCTCAGAAGACACCTCCAGCCAAAATGCTGAAGTCTATGGTTTTCCGCTTTTCCTTGAACTGAAAGCTATCGAACAGCGTAGCAATCTGCACCTATTATGTTAGAATGGAACTGCTTATTACGTTAGCATGGAACTATGGGAGTATTCAATTCACTTGTTGCGGTGCTACTACATATTGTGTATTAAGATCTTTATCCTCTCGTTGAGTTCTTCCAGTGCATAGTGTCATAGATAACTCATCAAAGTGAACACATCAACTATAAACTTAATGTTATTCATGGTTCTAAAGGGAATGTACCCATATCCTGATGAAGCCTATATGATGATTCATGCTTCTGAGAGTATTTGATTCTGCAAAGGCAATTCTGTGAAGCTCTTCTGAACATCAGAAGAGCTTGATTTGAATACCCATTAATCAAGATTTATTTGCACATCCTTTTCATCTGATAATAGCATTATTTGTGTATAGATATAGAAAATTCCTTCAAGGTCACTTAGATGTCTTATGTTGATAAGCAAGAATAAAATGGTTTCAGTTGATTTTTAAAAAAAAAAAAAAAATCAAGCTTGAATACTAACATTTGCATTACTGCAACATGGCATTCATCTACTTAGGCCTTATTGTCAACCTCATGTTACTTAGACCTGATGGCATAAAGAAGATTCTGGGCTTTCACAAGTTGAACAGTTAGGCTCAAACAGTTAGAAAGAAATCTAACCCAGGAAAAATAATTTCATTGTTCAGTAGTGCTCCACGGTGCATTTTGTACTCTATGCAGCTGCTGTTATGGACCTATGGTGTGTGTCGAGTGCGATTATGGATCGTAAATTTGTTGTGTATGTAGGCCTAGGATAGTTAACGCTTAACGGTATGGATATCAGGTAATGTTATATATGTCAACAAGAAGCCATTAAAGCTTGAAGAAAATAACATAGTAGCTGTAGCATGTTTTCATGTTCATGGCATAGGTTCTTCTGAATTTTATTTTATGATTGACAATTGGCTGTTAATTTATGTGCACCGCACAGATTATTTTGCCTATTTAGTTCTACTTCAGACAAAATACATTTGTTGGTGCCACTTGTTTGGTCCATTAATTGATGTAATCAGCTCTGTGCACTGTTTGTACACAATCTCTCATTATGACGTGTTGATTTTCAACTGAGGAGTTGAAATACTGAGATGTCAGTTACAGACAACATCATTTTTTTTTTTATTTCTACACACGTATACATTTCTACATTTGTATACCCTCCTTGTCTGTTTTCTGCTTCCGGACACAGTTTGACTATATCTGTTATGTGTCTGCTGATTTCTTAATTACAGGTTTCCTCCACTATTATGTTTGACAGAGGAATTGAATCATGTTTGAAGTACATTGAAGCAGTTCCATGGAATGAGAATGAGGAAGAGAAACTGAAACATGTTTTTGCTAGATGCACTTTTGATGAATCAGTATGTAAAGATGTGCTAGCTAGATTAATGCAACAGTGCACAAGCGGCTCAGAGGACTTGACAGTGCAGCTCGTTGAATCTATCACTATTGGAACCAACAACGGTGCAAGAAAAGAGATGCAGTCTTTGGTCAGCGGTCTCCTAAGCAAAAGTTCAGTCTATCATAAGGACTTGTCAGGGCTAAACAAAGGGGGCCTTTATCAAATCTGCCATTCCTGTTTGAGTTCACTGGTGGAACTTTTCATGGAAGACTCTGAGGTAGTCGAGGATGCGGGCCAGGCTACGACAACTTCAGGTAGCAGGCCTATGATTGAAAGGGTCAGTAAGCAAACTGAGAATCTGAACTGGCTCTTTGACATCCTTTTAAACAATGATATGGCAGAAGAATATGTTGAGTTGTGGGCAATGCAAGATGAACTCATCAGAATGCATGAGCAAGCATCACCAATGTTCAGATATGAGCTTAGCCGGATATCAGGGAGCGTGTTTATTGCTCTGGGGAAAGGAAGAATCCAATGCCCCAGCCTTACGAGGAGCCGATTGTTCCATGGATGGTTCAGGCCAATGCTTATGGACTTAGGCTGGCTCCAGAGCCAGAGGTGCTCCAAGGGGCTAGATGTGAGAATCCTGGAGGAGAACCTGGGGCAGGCCCTGCTCACCCTTCACTTCACCAACAGCAGAGCTTATTCGTAGAATGGTTTCAGTGCTTTGCATCTAGAGGCACAGAATGCCCTAATCTCGGCAGAGCTTTCCAGGTATGGTGGAGGTCATTTGTTAGATCATCTGTAGAGGTGCGTCCTGTGAGGTACTCCCTCTGTTTCACTTTGTGCGTCGCTCGGAAAGCGTGTATGTGAGGGGAACACGCTTCCCGAGCGACTCTGATTTTGGAACGGAGGTGGTATATCATATATGTGCTGCGTGCATCATTGTAAAATCAGAGTTGTGCAATATCTAATAGATTCAATTTTGCTTTTTTGCTTAATAAAGCTCAGCTGGTTCTCCTCATTCTGTGCCCTAGATGCTACTTGCACTTTACAAACATGAACCAATACAGAACACACTACGAGCCATAAAATTGGCTGTAAGCATCGGCATAAGTATGTGGAGTTTCGTTAATTTTTGCCTTAAACCTGGCATCACTGTACATGACCTTATTGATATCAGTAGTATGCAAGCAAATAAGATGGCATCACTGTTCTCTGTCCCTGATGATCGCTGCTTATATACATACATGAGTCCCCATCACAAACACTACAGCTTATCCGTGCCTGCCGCACATGAGGCCATCTGGCTTGGCAGCAATGTTGAGCCAGTGGCAATCCTCGAACGCGCACGTCCCGGAGGCCTGCAACGTCTCGCCGACGTCCTCCGGCTTCAGGTAGTACGGCGTCCACGACGGCGTCCCGTCCTCGAAGGAGTTGTGGGTGAGCCGGCGGATGCCCGACCCGTCGATGTTGACCGTGAAGATCTCGCCGTAGGGCTGGTAGTGGTGCGGGTTGGAGATGGGCTCCGCGGACACGGCGGCGTAATCCGACGTGAACACCAGCGACTTGGAGTCCGGGCTGAACCAGGGGTGGTTGGTCCGGCCACCGTCGGCACTGTGCACCACCCTCCTCAGGCCGGTGCCGTTCGGGTGCACCATGTAGATAGCGAAGCTGCCGCCGCCGGGGTTGTGCCGGTCGGAGGCGAACGCGATCCACTCGCCGTCGGGGGACCAGTTGCACATGGTGTCGGACCAGGGGCCCTCGGTGAGGCGCCGGATGCCACCGGCCTCGCCGTCCTCCGCGTCCATGATGTAGAGGTTCTTGTGCCCGGACCTCCCCGACCGGAACACCACCCACTTGCCGTCCGGCGAGGGGGAGGGGAACGCGTTGTTCTCGCCACCCACGGTGAGCTTCTTGATCGAGACGCTGTCGCCGTCGCCAAGCGACACGGCGACCACGTCCACCTCGGTGCTCTCGCTCGCAAAGTCTGGCCCGACGCTGGTGTAGATGACCCCTTTCCTCTTCCAGTCCCATGTCGTGGGGAACGCGTTGCCCGAGAAGACCCGCCGGCGGCCGCCGGAGCCGTCGGAGTTGACCACGAACAAGCCCGGCAGCCCGACGAAGGCGATCCTCTTGCCGTCGTGCGAGAACGAGGGGAACGACCCGTCGATCCTGAAGAGCGAGAACGTGTCCGGCGCCGGGCTCTTGATGCTCTCCAGCAGCAGCGGAGAGTCCCCGTTCCCGCTGCCCCGGCACCGGTGGTACCCGACGCGCTCGCCGTCCGGCGAGATGAACGGGTTGAAGTGGTGCGCGCGTGGCGCCACGGGCCTGGTCACCTCGAAGTAGGCGGCGTTGGCGCCGCCGCCGCCGGACACGTCGATGACCTCGATGTGGCGGTAGTCGGAGCCCGGCGCCTGGTGGCCACGGCCACGAGCCCCGGTGCGCCGGGCGACGCGGCGGGGGTGAACGCGTGGAACCCTGGCGGGGTGATCCGGTCGACGGACTCGACGGACACGGACACCCCGGCGCCGTCGTCGTCGTTGTCCGTGAAGGAGAGCTTGGCGCGGTACACGCCGTACCAGCCGTCGCCATCACGGCGGTGGAAAAAGACGGTGCTCTCGCCGGCCCAGGTTGGCCACCCGCCGTCCAGGACAGCCAGCGCCCGCCGCGACCCGTCGGAGGTCCGGAAGACGTAGATGTCGGTGCGGAGGTCCTGCACCTCGCCGTCCCACCCGCGCGGTCCGGGCGACGCCGCGGCGGTCCAGTCCCCGGACGGCGACACGGCGGGGCTGAAGTCGGCGACTCCCCGCGGGGTGAGGCGGCGCGTAGCCCCGGACGCTAGGTTCGTGGAGTACACGGCCGCCCAGCTCCGGCGCGGAGACCCCGCGGGTTCCGCCGTGGAGACGTACACCAGGTGGGCGCCGTCGGGGGTCAGCGAGGGCCGGTCCTTGAGAGCGATGGGATCCCACGGGAGCAGCGGCGTCGGCGAGTCGTTCGCCTCCTCCAGCACCTCGCGGCGGCGGGCGGCGGAGGCGGGGACGGAGGTCAGGTAGAGGTTGAGCGAGCCGTTGCGCTCGGAGACGAAGAGGAGGGAGGAGGAGGAGGGCGCGAAGTTGCCGTTGTAGTTGACGGAGGCGCCGTCGGTGAGGCGGATTTCCGCGGAGGCGTCGGCGGAGGGGGAGGCGGAGAGCGGGGCGAGCGGGAGCGCGAAGATGTCGAAGGCGTAGCGGCTCCGGCCCAGCGTGGTGAAGACGATGGTGCCGGAGGTGGCGAGCGCGGGCGCCGCGAGGAGGAAGAGGAAGAGCGGCAGCAGAGCAGCTCGAGAAGCCATGGCGTGGACTGGCGGCCACTGGAGAGGTGCACGCACCAGTGCGGTAGGAACAGGATAAGATGCTCGGGATTTGGGGGTGTTTTTTTACGGCTTCGTGTTCGCGATCGATTCCGCTACGTGTCTTGAGTGTCAACATCAATGTGTCGCCATGATAATCTGGGAACAAGAGATTCGAGTATCCACATGCGTGTGAGGTGCACAAGAAGCATGCCACGGACTAGATGCAGCAATCTGTTTTCTTCTACATCTTTTGAATGTTTTTCTACATGAATAAGCTATTGAGTTTTGTAAAATTGCAAACTGATTTGGACGTTGTGGTGAGATGAATTGCAAGAAATATATTGGTATGTCGCCATGTCGGTTTGTTCGATAAGCCGTTTTAACAATTTTTTTTCAAAAAAAAACTGCCTATATACCAGCTGTCAATTTCATTAGATTTACCACAAGAAATAGCCATGTGCAAATGCGGTGGAATTGGAAGTGTGACAAAGTAAAGTCCAAAGGCACGAGCAACACACTGCTAGCTGCAGCTGCAGGTCATGAGCTACACATCTCGTTTGAGTCTAGCCCCTGACAAGAAGCAAGACAGGCCGGGCGGCCCAACCAACAATGAAATCCTCCTGCACCCACCCCCGGCACCGGCCCAACCCAACGGACAAGCCTGTGGCCTGTGGGTTGTTCATCGCCTGGTGGGCGGCGCAGTCCATGCGACAGAGGGGCGCACGGGCCATCCGTCCATCGCAACCAAACCAGTGAGTGAGCCAGAACGGCTGACGCGGGCCGGGGAGTGCCCCAGCACTAGCAGGCCGGGATCTCCTGGGCCGTGGCACTGGCACGTACGGCAAAGCCGTTCGTTCCTTCCTCGACGAGCCATGGATGGTGAAGGAGCCACGTCCACGACCACGAGCGTGACGCAGCAGGCCAGGAGCTGGAGCCTGGAGGGGTCCATGGATGGAGCAATTAATTTCGCTTTTCCTGGTTGGTTCACATGTCTTTTTTTTTTTTGACAACAAACCATTTTATATCAGCAGCAAAGCGCTGTAATCAGTCTAACAGACTGAAGGTGTACATCAGGGAGTGCCTCCAAGAGAGTGCACTGAGTAGCATGGCAAGCGTAGGAGCATACAGGTTGAAGTACAGCATCAGAGTGGACAGGAGTTATCAAAGGCTGTTTAGCTAGTACATCAGCTGTAGAATTCATGGTTCTATTGATCTTGAAAATCTTACCATGACGTCTATTAGCAGTATTCTTGAACATTTGGGTGTAAGGCTTGATCCTCCAATCCGGTGGATTATTGTGGTCAAGTGCATTAAGGAAGTGCACAAGAATCTGAGAGTCAGATAGGAATATAGTGTTGTCGAAGTTGAGACGGTCGTTGACGATTGCAGCCAGTGCAAGCGCAGCCGCCTCCGCCATGAGAACGGAATGGACTCCAGAGACCTGAGCTTTGATGAATATAGTTTGCGTTGGTTGAACCTGTGTATTGACAAAGAAAATCCCAAGGCCTGCTGTTCTAGGCATTTGGGAGTTGTTATCAGGAGTCAAGGAAGCATCAGAATAGCATCTGACTCCATGAATCAGCACTGGCATGTGGACGAGGTACCTGTTCGGCGGTTGTGAAGGTCCTGCATTTGAAGTTTGCATACCTTGGATGCCGTCGTGTTGCACCAATTGGTAGTTGGACGTGGATCCTTGTAGCATGGCCGGATTATTAGTGCAGTACCTGTTCATCATGTGGGTAGCTTCTGGAACTAGGGTGATTGCTGGATCAGCCTGTGGATTGGTCCCTTGAAGAATACATGGAGAATGGCCTGAAGGCTGTATCCTTTGAGCAAAGGCGTTTGTTGTGGTATGTGCCTGTGTAAGAAGTGCCTAAGTATGGGTATTTAAGTGAGCTGCAGCAGCATTGTGAATTTGAGAAGGTGTCCACTGCTTCCTGTTGTAGCGCTGCTCATTCCTAGCCTTCCAAATATACCACATGGTGAATAATATTCTGCAAAAAATATTGTCAGAAGTGGAGTTGGATATGACAGCTTGTAGAATTAATTGGACACCGTCCTGTTCCTGGGGGAGGTTGTCAGTTCGCATTGAGGGAGTGAAAGTGAACCATACCGCCCGAGGAAGGTTGCAGTGGAAAAAGAGATGGGCATCGTTTTCGATAGCTCCGCAAGTGGAGCAATGTTCGTCGATGTGAGTGGTGTACCTGGCTGCTCTCTCTGCAGTTGCAAGAGCTCTCCTAATCAGCCTCCAAGTGAAGACCTTGATGAGCGGTGGGAGATTCCTCGCTTTCCATGCTCTCTGTAAAATTTGGTTAGTCTGCGGAAGGATGCTTCTGGAACCCTGAGGTGGTAGACTTGCTGTTCTGGGAAGACAGGTGCTTGCAGATGCTTTTAGTTGTGCACACTCCATTGCTGGCCGGCTTCCATCTAAGCACATCTTGTTGGTTGTTGGGGATAGGGGTGAGGTTGCTGATTTCCTGTACAGCCTGGGCATCAAATGTGTTAGTCAAAAGATTCATGTCGGTCTACAGGGTATTTATATGTAGATATATAGGCATCACTCTTAACGAACTTACGTAATCTCTAACATTGCTTGCACGTAGTATCTATCTGTCTCGATACAAATTAGGTAAGCTAGCTAAATTTTGCCTGATTTGTTGTGAGAGAAAAATATTATTGAAACGATTAATAAAATAAGAAAGCAGAGCAATACAAGAAATAGTCACCTGCTACCACTATAGTGTACTGAGTATGTATGTATGTGTTATAAATGCTAATGATATTTTCTATAAGTTCAATCCACTCGATCTAAGTAAGTTTGTCCAAATTCAAATCCAAAATTATTACATCATGATTCCTAGCTGTATTTCAGTCGCTTGATCATTGGGCAACTGTTCAGGCAATGAAATGCACATCGTCTTCCTCCTCTCCGACATGATGGTGGACGAGAGGCAGCGGCGGGTTTTTAGAGATCTCTAGCGGCCTTTGAAAGGGAGGGGTACGGGGTTGTGGTTGGACTGGCGGGGGTTGTGGTGAGTTGGCTGACGACAAGTGAGGCGGCGAGGGAGCTGATTTAGCGTGGGGGGCGAAAGCTTGATGAAGAGTTCACGAGATTAGGATTAAGGGAGGATAGGGTTAGCAAGACGGTTGTGATTGGTTGGCGGCATGGCCGCGGCAAGGGTCGGCAGCAGAAGTGGGCTGGTGCGGTGGGGAGAGGAACAAGGTGAACCATGCATGATCTGATTTGAAACATTCGTTTCTCATCCAACGGTTGTGAATCATCGCCTGAAATAAATGAAACAGTTATGCTGAGTCGCCGTCGTCGTCTTTCGGTGTCTACTACATGAGTTAATTACAGTTATTACGGATACATCAACAAGATTATTATACGACCCCCACCACCGCTGCTGTCAGAACGAGAGAGGGAGATGAGCTAGTCGTTATAAATAAAATTAAACTACTAGTAGATAAAAGGTATGCCACAGCGTTCAGTTATAAAAGGAAAATTTAAACTACTTGGTTCTACATGTCCTTACTTCCCTGTAGTGTAGCGATCCATCTATATTCTATGCGTCGATGTGCCCGGTTTACCTAATTTTGGGGAGACACTGGTGATTAATTACTTGGATCACAACATCCATGCATTTAATCTTTGTTGGGAGGAGAGGCCTGCGAATGAATGCAAATCTGGATCGGTTCGGTCGGTATACTCACTCTACAGCAGTTGTCTTGTTCACTTCTGCTTCTGGTTGCAATGCACTGCAGTGCAGAGCTGGCCATGTTGTGCCTGTCGATCGCGTGCCTGCATACACTGCTGCGTCCTATTCCGTTTCGTTTATTTCTCCATGTTCATGTTCAGATGTGATGAGATGATGAACTACTAGCTACGATACGAGTAATTAATTAATAGCACCAATTAGCACGCCGCATCACAGGAAAACATTGATAATAATATATCTTCGCCCAGCTGGTACGGAAATCACGAGAAAATAAGAAAAAGAAGGAGAATCTGTCAGACAATGCAAGCTGAATCTTGCGTGCATGTCTGTCAGTCGACCACTGACCTGGCTGGCAATGTGATATGCTCTGCTGAATGAGAATCACACACAGGCGACTGACTGCACTGGACTCAGAATGGACGACGGATCGGTGCTTCATGCATGCTGGGTCTAGCTAGCTAGGACTAGATCGGTCAACTTTTCAAAAAAGAAAAACAAAAACGACGAGCCTGCAGCCAGTCAACATGAGGCACCGCCGATGGAGAGTATGGGTTCTCCGGTTCAGTCAGCGAGGAAAAGTCGCCAGGGCCGGGCATGCGTTTGCACTGCTGCATCAGCCGGCCTTGTTTATGGTTGCATCGCATCATCATTATTAGTTTTGACCACTATATTACTCGTGATAAACTGATAATCCGCTGACGGTGACGATGAAGATGAGGAGGTCGTACAACTTCAGAGCCAGCAATAAGTCTAGTATCGGTGATTGTCAATACCGTTTTTTTTTCTAAAAGTTACTCTAGCAAATCACCAATAGTCCAATATAGACACCAGTAGCCCCTACAAATCATCAATACACCAGTAGCTCCTTCTATCATGTTGAACAAAGATGATGGGAGATGAGAGACATTGATGATCACCGTACCAAAAAATAGAGAGTTATTGGAAACTCTTGTCTCATCTCCCTCGATTATAACATGTTTATAGGGATGAAGGATAATATTTAGTAGCTGCTGGAGATGCTCAATAATAATAGTGCTTTCTGGTAAAGATCAAGATAAACAAGCTACTCCTATATATACAGCTGCAATTTGTGGTACAGTACTATTTAGCACTCTGGAATCCCAACAAAGGGCCAAGTCTGATCTTTGGATCCAAATATATATATTACTATTCATTCATAATGGTCCCTTGTGCTGTGCATCCCTAAAACCAAACGCTAGCTAAAAGTTATCACTGTCCACCATGTCCTGGCAGCATACTATATCTTTTTCATCTTTTTCGTAGTGCAGACTGCACCCCTCTCCAAGAAAGTAGAGCGCAGGGGAGAGCAGCCGATCGAGCATAACAACTTCACAAGATCTTAGGGGAGTTGAGGTTGATGGCTTTTAGGTCATCAGGGCTGTAAAGGGCCAAGGAAAAGACGAAAGCCCTCATCTTTCCCCTTGCACGCACGGTGGCTTCCCACCTTGATCCGCCACTACCCGCTTAAACTAGCTATACTAGACCTACAGGCACGCACCTTGTACATGAGAGGGCGTTCAAGTATATAAGTCCGTCATCAGCTTAAGTTTTTAGATTACAGTACATGTTCAGTGCATACAACTTAACAAGTTATCGAAGTTTTTTTTTTTTTGACAAGAAGCATATATTAATTAGCAGCACAATGCTGCGATAAGCCTTAAAAGTAAGGTTACAGATTGCAGTGACAAACAAGGTATCGAAGCTAAAGGCCCTGAGTTGCAATTGACACAAATTCGTAATCAGTCCAGGCCGTGATGATTTGCAGGGGTTAACAACTGAAGAAACTCAGAAGAAAATAGTGCAACTGAGGAAGGACTAAGCCAAATACGCCGCATAATTAGGAAACCACTACTAGAGAATAGACTTTTAGACCACATGTAATTTTGGTTTTAGTCTCGAAAAATTTTATGTTCAGCAGTAAAGAACCTTTAGCCCCGATTGGAACAACCAACCCGGACCAAAGATAACCTTTTAGTTCCGGTTCATATCACCAACCAGGACTAAAGGTCTTGATACTTTAGTCCTGGTTGGTAATACCAACCCAGACTAAAGGTCCCTCTAGAGTGAATTTAAAAGGAGAGAGTATCTTATGTAAGTTAGATGTGTGCGGGAGTTGAGAAGGTAGAGTACGCGCAAAGGCATAAGTGGGAGGTCTTGGGTTCAAATCTCCACAGCAGCGCAACTTTTTTACCCAATACTCTCTCTTTAGCCCGTCACAAGGGACATACAAGGTGATATCCCTTGGTGTATGCTCTTTGCTGACGATGTGGTGCTAGTGGATGACAAGGGGCGGGGGTTAATAGGAAGTTAGAACTATGGAGACACACGTTAGAGTCGAAGGGGTTCGGACTTAGTAGGACCAAGACCGAGTATATGAGGTGCGATTTCAGCGACTAGGCACGAGGAGGGAGACGTTAGCCTAGATGGGCAAGTGGTGGCCAAGAAAGATACTTTTCGGTATTTAGGATCGATGCTACAAAAGGATGGCGACATAGATGAAGACGTCGAGCACGTAATTGCAGCGGGTTGGTTGAAATGGCGCCAAGCTTCCGGGCGCCCTTTGTGATAAAAGGGTGCCTCGTGTCTGAAGGGTAAATTCTATAGGACGGCGATTCGCCTGGCGATGTTATACGGTGTTGAGTGTTGGCCCACAAAAAGGCGACATGTCCAAAGAATTGAGTGTGGCGTAGATGCGTATGTTGCGTTGGTTTTGCGGGCACACCAGAGGGATAGAATTCGAACGCGATATTCGGGATAGGGTTGGGGTGGCACCAATGGAGGAGAAATTGATTCAACACCGATTGAGGTGGTTTGGACATGTCCAAATGGAGGCCTCCCCGAGGCGCCAAAGCAGTGGGGTTCTAAGCGGGCCGATAACGTAAAGAGCGGTAGAGGTCGACCTAAACCGACTTGGGACGAGGCGCTTAAGAGAGACCTTAAGGAGTGGAATATCTCCAAGGATTTAGTTTTGGACAGAGCGCTTGGAGACCGGCAATCAACGTGCTGAACCGTGACCTCTTTCTCTCGTCGTGTGCCCTTTTGTGTCTTCCAGTTTCCGTCTCTCTTGGGTTTCATCTCTAGCCTACCCCAACTTGCTTGGGATAAAAGGCTCTGTTGTTGTTGTTGTTGTTGTTGTACTCTCTCTTTAGCCCGGTTGTGGGAACCGGAACTAAAAGTGAAGGCCTTTAGTCCCGATTCCGTTATTCCTTCTCCAAAGAGTGAACGTAATGCTTCTCTTCATAAACTAGAATTGCATAGTAGCCCCATATAACTTTAGCTAAGTTTAAGTTTACATACATTAAATTAATAGTTTTAGTACACATGCATCATAAATTTGATTCATATAGGGACCACTGTATCTGTTTATTCATTTATCCTAGGCAGGGAAGGGTGCTAATCCTAGACTCCACTGATTACAAGCCTTCAACTTATGCTCCATTTTCTACTCTCTTAGAGTGGTAAGCCGAGATATGTATGCATACTTTTGAGTTTGAGAATAACTTGATGATTCTATTCGAAATCATAGGGTATACAGGTCTTATAAGCTTAAAGGTGGATAGTACGACCATTAAAAAAGGGGTGCTATTCGAAATACTTCCTAATTAGCCAGTACGTAAATTTATGAATATAAAGCATACATGCACAATACATAGGATAGCGTTGCAACTAAATAACCATTGCCTGTTATATAGTGCCACAAGCAACTAACCAGCTTCGGTCCACTTTGTGAATTCTATATGTGTGAGTTTATGAGACAATAGACGATATAACAAGAACCCCGATAAAGTATAAGTAATAGTCATGTATGTAGTTCTGTCATTAAAGTTGCAAATATATTTTTATCAAGTGTAAAAATATGATGTTTATAAACTACATTTCCGACATATGAAGTGGACTCGACGAGAAACTTCAACAAAAAAAAAGACTTTATACAATATAGTTGAGAATCTTTCCTCATTCATCATAAAAGAAGTCATCCCACGCCAAGAGAAATATCACGATGCGGACAGTGCATTAGGAAAGCCAAGTTTAGAGCATTAACACAGATTAGCAGGATGAAACTTAGTTGAGACGACTATTAAAACACCAGTGAAAGCTTTAAATGTATATACATGTATGATGTATATATTGTATATGTGATGTAAATAGATTTCCATGGAACTTTATGACCGCGAGATAAAACATTTATGTATGTTAATGTATGATAAAATTTAATTGCATGTTACCATAATTGTATATGATATAATAGGGTTTACTGGTCTCAATATATATAAATAGGTTCCGATTTAAATTTAAAAAAAAAAAAAAAAAAGCTTCCACTGGCGGTTCTATTAGGAAAACCACCAGTGGAAAATTCATTTATACTAATTGTTAACTAAGAAAACCGTTAGTGGAAAACTCATTTCCATTGGCGGTTCTAAGTTGATCTCATCGGCCTCTCTCACCGGGCGGCACCGAGAAACCTTAGTGAAAATGGCTTACTGAACCGCCTGTACAAAAAAGCATCTCCATATTAGTGTACTGCATGCACTTGCAAAATAGTATTGTCCTAGAATGAATAGAAACACACACTTTTATTTTTTTAGGAAGATTTAGATATTTATTATTGATCGTGTCACGCGTTCCAATTCATTCTAGAACTAGCTTTGGCCTGGACAATTTGTACGAGCGTGAGAGAAAGAGAGAGTAGCAGACCATGAAAGCATTTCGTGTCCTAATTTATTTTGGAATCACAGCTTGGGGACGCTACTCTAACTTATTATATACACATGGAAGAGATTGAGTTCATCGGATCGGACGGTTTTGATCAAATGAAAAACGAAAAAAAACTTTGGCTCTTTAATATTAAGGAGGTAACTAATATATACATGCTTCATGTGCGATTGTAACACAATATGTGTGCGTGTGGGCAAGGTACTAATTAGGCTAGGCTTGTACGCAATAATTAAGCAACCTTGTTCCCAAACCCTAAACCTACTAGATCATATTAGGGGCTCATAGTTTATCATTAAGGGCCACCTTGAGTTATATGTTGACAGAGACCTGACTCTTAGTAATTATTCATTGTGTGATTCACACGGGTTATCCCTTCCTCTTAAAGACTGTTGGGCCGGCCTAAACAAGAGCAGAATCGATCATGGGGAGACAGAAGACATCATCCGTAGATCTATGCAACCTAACACTTAGCAGCTGAAATTAATACTATTGCATCCAAATTCTCTAACTAACAGTGGTAGCTCAAAAATGAAGTACCTAGCTAGCTAATGAAAAGTTATATTAACCTGTTTCTCCATGCTAACTGATATGTAGGGACCAACTGTGGGGGGGGGGGGGTTCGTCTAATAGGTTAGTTAGCTAATGCTGATTGTCTTGCTAAAATAAAGCTTAGCTATAGTGCTATATACTCAATCGTGCAATATATGTCTATATGAATTCTAACTATTAACGGTAATAGATCTGAACAGAAAACAAAAAATAACTTGGAACACACTCAATCGCGCAATGTATGTCAATATGAATTCCTCACGGACCCTTAATCCGTTCATCAAGAAAAGAAAACAAACATCCTAACCAACTCTAGATAAAGATATAGTATTAGTACAGAACTATATATATATTTATCTCAATGCAATGCAAAGTATAAACTAAATATAAAAGAAGAGAGGTTACGATGCTTCCCTGGATTAATATAGGAAGGAAATGAGCTTGTAGGTGGCCTTGTGTGGGCGCACAGAAGGGTATACTCCTACTACGAACAGCACTGCAGGACGGCTGGTGGTGTGGTGTTGCTTGCATTTGTTGTTTCCTGTTTGTCTGACCTCACGAGCTTCTGCTCCTTGATGGGCATGACCTCACCGTGCAGTCGCCGGCGGCCATCGATCGCTATCGCCAATCCATTCTCATTCGCATTGCGTTTTGCCTTCTCTAGCCGCCGCCGTACGCCAGCATCATCAAGTCAGGTGAATGAGGTTAAAAGGAAAGGGAGTATTTGTAAATTGATTGATGACTTTGTTTTGTCTTTACTACGTACTATATCCATATTACATACTAAAAGGGAAAATATTAAATATATGTTTCAGATTTTTTTTTCTTTTTGCGAAACTTTGTCTTTTGTTTCACGGCGCTGTAGCAAAGCACAACCTGCGGGCGACGATTTATTCCACCGCTGCTGGTGAATGCTGACTTGGCAGGGAAGAGAAGGAAAGGTTGACCAGAACTACTAGTTCTCCTCGCATACATACATGTACACACGTGTTCAGACCTCTTTTTTTTCGATGAAAGAAGAATTATATTAGACAATAGATGGGTACATCAACATATTACAGATCCTCTGGATTACACAAATATCCAGAAATTCATCTAAATTGTACCCACGTTGTGAATAGCTCCAGATCTCAAACCTAAACCTATTTGACGCTTTGTATAGATGATTGCACAGGCAAATACTGACAACAATTGTTTTCGGCAAGACAAGAGATGCCCAACGGACGGACCCAACATTCATGCGAGGTGGAATTAAGAAATTTCTTCTTTCTTGTGTCTTCCTTTTTCTTCTTTCTGCCACCGAAGAACAAGGAAGACGATCTCGAAAATTATTCTCCCTAGTCCTTCATCGTGGCGGATCCAACCACAACAAAACGAAGAAGGGACCGGAGAAAATTATTCCATGGCGGCGGCATCATCTCTGCCTTGATGCCGCCGTTTGGAAACACAAGTCTCCATATCGTCATGTCGATGAAGATGCTGATGCCGTAGATGCCGTCTTCATCTTCAACATGTCCGCCATAGAGAAAACGATTTCACCCTACACCCTCGCCGTTGCCGGAGAAGAGCAGGAGGAAGAGATAAATCTCCAATACCAAGAAACTTGGCATGGAGAAACCCTAAACCTAAAGACTCAATCTAATAGAAAAAAAACTTACTAGAAAACAATGGATCCCCCTCCCTCCGACCTCCGGCGATATGCCGGAGGAGGAGGGAGGGGGACCAGCGATGGAGACACCGAACGGCGGCGGCGGGAGTCTGGCCGAACGTGTGTGAGGCACGAACGGAAGAGAGTGTTCAGACCTCACTATACAGCCGTTGCTGTTGTGGTCATCAGGGGTGAAAAATGTCAAGTTCTTGTCACTGTTACTACTGCATGCATTACTAGCAGTGAGGTCATTACGTGTGTGCCAGCGTGTGGGCAATAACGTAATCAGGTCTAGGCTAGCCCTAATAACGTGCAACTCTCATTGCAAACATATAATAAAGCTCCGTCAGGCCATTGCGTGCAGTACCGTTTGCCTAATCTTGGCTAAGGACGTGAATGAACGAAATGGTTGTTAGCTAATCACACGAATTGAAAAGGCTTGCCATCAAGAGGGCTTTCGACATTGTTATTAGTTCCTTCATTCATCTCAAGCACTTTGTGAACGATCCTTATTTAGCAACAAATTAAATCCAAACTGGTTCCCACATGTGATCATTGCTACAATCTTTATTGAGAAATATTTTATTAAGATTTCAAACACATTACATTAATATTATGATGATATGAGATCTTGAAATAAAAGCGCTTATGGCCTCCTTTTTTTCTTAAACACTGCTAGGAATTGATCCTTTCCTTAAAAACTGCTGGTCCGAGTCTAATGATAAACATGAGTAGGATCCGTCGTCAGGCTGTTGAGGAGACACGACACGTTTCGTCCGTCCAAAAAGAAAAGGAGACGCGACGCGAACCATGCGAGAATGCGATGCCAGCTATTCGTACATACTACTCTGTGCACATGCACCTTATTAGCACCTATAAATAAATAAATGGATCTACTATCACCATTTTACGTGACAGTGGCCGCACAATTTGCAGTACCTCCTAAATCCTAATGAACGGTCGTAAAAAAATGATCGCATTGCTGTGGAATTTCGTGGGCACACCATAAACACGTATGCATGCACCGACAGCAAGTGGTTTACTTCCAAAAATAAAAAGTGGTTTTTACTTCCGCACGCCGACACATGAGGGGCACAGGGTTGCAGTTGCAAGCTTAGTTCCCGTTTCCCGTTTGTCTCGCGTGGTCCTTTATCTCTTTTTTTACAGTACAACAATCTCACGTGGTCCTTGAATTTTGTTCCTACCTTTGCTTGCTGGGTACACTAAACTTGTGAAGACAATAGTATCATTATTTGTATTTCTAAACAGATTTATATAAAGATATATTTTATGATTGATCGAAGATGAGTAAAATTTTTTTTAAGGAAGACTCAGAAATGAGAATTACAATCCTTTAGCGCTGGAGCAAATAACCTACTGGATTTTTAAGTTTGACATTTTTTACAGGGAAATAGTAACATATTTTACAGGGAGAATAATATAAACATCAATTTATGGTTCCAAATAGATTTGTCTGGAAAATACATTTCACAAATAGTCTAATGATATTTCTAGAGATGTGTGCTTCTATTAGCCGCTGGAGTCCAAACATCCACCGGGCGGCTAATTTTAAGATCCGGCTAACAATTAACCTTAGCTGATCTAAGCTGGTCCTTAATCATTCAGCGACAGTGTAACACCCCGATGTTACGTTAACCTAAACCTGCCATGTCATCATCATCATTGCATGAGCATTCATAATTAGAGAGCACTAATGTGAACAACTAAAACAAGTTTACTATTTTAGGGTTTGTTTGGGTTCCCTTTTATCACATGTGTATGTGGTCATCATTTAAATTTCATTCACATGTTTAATCCTTGTTTATAAAAGTAACCAACTAAAACCAACCTTGATGTTTGCAAGTGCTTGGCTAACCCCGACTCACACCCTAACCAAGTTTTACAAGTCAAACAATGTAAAAGAAAGATTCAAAATTGATTGAATTCAAATCCCAACACTAAAGTTAAATTGGCTAAGTGTTGGAAATTTGATATCAATTTCAATTTTGATGAGCTAACCATAATTAATTTTATAAATAAAAGTTGCTAACCAATGGCACTATTTCAAAGTATGAAGTTTGTACTTTAAAAGTGTACTATTGGTTAGGTTTGAAAAAGTGCCACAACATCATTAATTAATTGCCCAAAAGTCCAATTTGAAATCCCTTTTCAAAAACCCTAAATTTCAAAGTGAAATTCCCCTTTTTCAATTTCACCACAAAATATTCAAAATTTGGGAAAGCTTCAAAAAATACAGTTTGTGCATCTCTTTGAGCTCTACAACTTTGGTATATAAAAGTTTTTCAAGTTTTTGAATAGAATTTGAAGTAATTTCAAAAGTTGTTTGAATTGCAAAATGCCCCCTTTTGAGTTTTAAACTCTAATTCAAAAATTATTTGGTTTCATGAAAAACTTCCTAAATGAAAGTTGTAGATCTTGCTAAATGGAACAACTTTTATTTTTGGAGATTTTCATCTTTTATTCAAAATTTCAAAGTAATTTTGAAATCCCAAAAATTGAAATTTGAGCTCATTTTCAAATTTGAAATGAAATTCAAAAATTATTTGGATTCTGACAAAACTTCTTAAATGAAAGTTGTAGAGCATGAATTTTTGTGCAATCTGTATTTTGGGAATTTTTCAACTTCTATTCAAGTTTTGGGAGTAATTTGAAAAGAGGAGAGGATGAGTCGGCACTTTGCTACAAGAACATGGGGGCACCTCACCGGCTGCCCATGCCGTGAGTCACCGCCGGCCGCCGTGGGGCGTTCGCGCGTCTTCCCCCGTTTCACGCTTTGCCGTCCACCTTGCCATCGTCGCGAAGCCGCCCGCGACCACGTCGACCATCTCTTCGCCTATATAAACCGGAGCCGGGTCGTCACCGTTGTTTTTTCTTCCTTCTCGGTCACCGCCGGCGATCGCCACCCGCCCGCTCAAATTCGAGCTCCATGCTCTACTGCCGCTCTTGCCATCTTGCCACCAGCTCCGCCACCTCCTTGCGCCTCGGTTGAGCCACTTCGCCCCCCTTGAAAGCGTCGGAGTCGCGCACACGGGGTCATCTTCCCCTTGCTTAGGCCCGAACGCCCGCCCGAGCTCGCCTCCGCCCGCGGTTAACCCCATCCGCCCACCTCCATCTTTTTCCAGCAGACGAGCACCGTGTCTAGGTGAGCTCACTATACTCTGCCGCCCCTCTTTTGATTCGTCTAGGGCCGCTAGCCGAAGTTCGGGCAGGGCGCCACCAGCCCGGCTGCTGCACACAGCCATATAATCGCCGCCACGAGTGCTCCGTTGGTCGGCTAAAGGTGTGAAGTAGCTTGATGAGTGCGGATGATGTGAGGAATGCGTTAGAGCAATCGTTGCTCGGAGGGTCGCCACCGACGGCGCGGCGCCGGGCCGTCGTACCTCACGGTGTGTGCCGGGAGGAAGAAGAAAGGGGAGGAGAGAGGCCGACACGCGGGACCCCCGTGTCGGAGAGTGAGAGAGAGAGAGAGAAGGAGAGGCAAAATCGCGCTGGCTTGGTTGGGTTGGTGTGGCGTAACCTTTCTAAATTATATGGCCCACAAGCACCGACCTTGTCCCTAAGACCTCGACCAACCATGCTTATACACCATATAACCTAGAATGTTCCGTCGGGTGGATCCCCGATAAACCACAATCACTCCAGGATCGATACTTACGGATACATCACAAAATATTACAACAGCTTTTATACAAAATACCGTAGTAGCGGAAGACTTACAATAACTTAATTTACAAACATTTTGTAAAACTTATACAAACCGTAGTATTATTACAACCCAAATGAAGTATCATTACTTAACTTGATTACAAGCCACGCAACAAAAGTTGCCCCCGCCCAAAAGGCCACTCAATTCACTCTTCCTCGGACACTTCTTCAACAACCGTCATGCGGCAAAGGGCCGTAGCACGCTTGCCCATGCGGTTCACCCGCAATGGGGGGTTAAACAAACCCCGAGTACAAAAAGTACTCCGCAAGACTTACCCGACCAAAATTGAGGAGAAGACTCGGGAATGCCGGCTAATAGGAATCAAGGTGAGGCTTTAGCAAGATCAAAAGACTCTTTTTGCTAAAAAAAGACTAAGCCAGTCCTTAATGTATCAACCACTCGTCAAACATATACCGAATTCAAAACTTTCCTTACTCAACTTCCATTATTACTACGATGTTTGGGTGCGAGGATCACGGCTCCCATATCGTGGAGCACACGACGATTCGAATCGCTTTATATACCCAAACCGGGCTTCCTAGCCGCACGATATATGCAGGACCAACATCTTACATACATCAACTCACGTCCGGATTTCTCCCTACCGAACGGAGGTACGATTACACCACCTCACTACGGCCGCTCGGTCACTTCGGGCGGTGCGCATCGTAGGATGGGCACACGCTACTTGTCCGTTCTAGTAAAAAAGATAGTCCAAGGGGAGTTTACCGCCATTAGCATGCGACTAGTACTATCCAATAACCTCATGATCCAAGGGCCAAGCAACGAACGGTGCTTAACCGACACAAGTGGACGACACTACACCGTGGCAAGAGCCCTCCCCCCGATGCAAGTCACTCCACCGGCGTCTAGATTTATTCATCATCATGTTCTTGCGCGTACCCACGACCCGGCCAAGGTGAGAGGTAGGCGACAAGCAACATCAAGTTTTCATAAAATTCCCATCGGGGATCATTGTGATCACACCTTTGTAAACAGTTTATCAAAACCCTACACTAGTAGCAAGACTAAGCGCATACTAAGCATTTTGAAATCAAAATAGGTATCCGGATAATATATCAAGGTATGGTAAATGCATCAAGTAGGGTAACACACAACTCCTACACCTAATGCAAAGTATCATCACATGAAATCATAAAAACTTTTTCAAATACAAGGCGGGGTTTAAATGCATCCGGGGCTTGCCTTGGGGCTCGACGAAGTGAGGTGCAGCTACCCAATCACCAGGATCAGATCCAACCTCTTCGAAACCGGAGATGGCTCAACTCCCTCCTCGATTCGATAGCTACACGATTGAGATGCATGATTACAATGCGAGAATTGAATGAACATGCAATAACGATGCATCAAACGTTAACCTAGCTTGAGTACAACTTTCCTTCACGGTAACCTTACTCTAATGAGGTATAACTAGGATCGACGACGACGCAGACGGCGATAAGCAATCAACATGAAATGCCGAAGGTCATTTAGGGTTAATGACCTAGGGTCATCACTCAATCCCAAAATCAAGCAACCCTAATGGTGATTAAGGGTGATTACTAATTTATTGACCATTTTACAGTCGTTGAAAGCCACTAATTAACTCACTAATTGGAGATTAATTAAACCCTAATTAATCAAAGAATTAACTAATTAAACATTAATTAAAAAGGGATTAATTAAGCTTAATACAAAACTTAATCAAAACTTAACCAAACTTCATAATTAAGCTCATTACCATCTAATTAGCATACAAAATAAATTTCATGATTTTTGGAGTTATATTTTAATTATTAAAAATCATGGAAGTTGCATTTATTAATTAAAGGAGTAATTTTAATTATAACTAAAACTTACTGAAAATCATAAGTTAGCATTTTTCATGGACAGAGCATATTATGGAGAGCACTCACATATTTTTCTCATATTTTTATCTGCCCAATTAAAAATATAACAAAAAGGTGAAAAACAAGCTTTGGCAATTAAATTGGAAAAAGAAAAAAAACATTTCGTTTTCCCTGGACCGTCTTGGCGGCCCGAGCGGCCTGCTCGGCCCACTCCGGCACGCGCGCCTGCCCCCGCCCGTCTGCAGCGCCAGCCTGGCGCGCTCCCTCTTTTTCTCTCGCTAACACGCCCCCCGGCCCGTCGGCTCTCTCTCTCCCTTCTCCTTTCCTCCGGCCGACGAGGGCGACGGCACGGCGGCCGGCGGTTCTCGCCGACGACGTCTCCTCTCGCTCAACCGATCACACCAACGCACTCCCCTCATCACCGCGCACTCAACAAGCTATCAAACGGCCTCTCCTTCCCACCGGAGCTCGCGCACAGAGAACTCCGGCGGCTCGCCGGCGCACGGCGGACCACTGCCGGGCTTGCCGGAGCTTCTCCGACGAAACCGAGCATGGCAACCGACTCAGCACCTCCACGCGAACTCGGCACACCACGAGTACAACTCAAAACAAGACCAGCTACGTGTGACCGTGAGCGCAACCATGGCGGATGGCGGAACTCCCCGGTGCTCACGACGTTCCGACCACCCCGCTACGACTCCAAAGCAACTAACACTCTAGGCGTACTCAGAGGCTCACCACGACGTCAAAGCAACCGAGAGACGAGGTCGAGGATGGTCGGAGGATGGTTGATGGTGGAGGCAGTGGCTACGGCGGCGCGGACCCGACGGCGAGACGGCGTCCGAGCGACCCTGGTGCTCAACTGCAGAAACCAAAGAGCCGAACACCAACAGAGGGTCAAGGCGAGGCTAAAGCAACAACCGGTGGAGCGTGAAACGCTCTGTGGAGCGCTAACCGCGGTGAGGCGCTCGCGGCGGCGACGGTGGACCGGAGGGAAAGAAGACGACGATGCCGAGGCGACACAGGCGGTCTCACGGCGCAACTAGTATCTCAGGTGATGCGCAACGAAGCAGCGGAGCGGGTGGCAGGGGCAATTGGACGGCGATTCTGTGTGGAGCTCGAATTGGACAGAGGAATGTGTGGCAGAACCTTCTAAATTATATGGCCCACAAGCACCGACCTTGTCCCTAAGACCTCGATCAACCATGCTTATACACCATATAACCTAGAATGTTCCGTCGGGTGGATCCCCGATAAACCACAATCACTCCAGGATCGATACTTACAGAGACATCACAAGTATTACAACAGCTTTCATACAAAATACCGAGTAGCGGAAGACTTACAATAACTTAATTTACAAACATTTTGTAAAACTTATACAAACAGTATTATTATTACAACCCAAATGGAAGTATCATTATATACTTTAGTACAACCACGCAACAAAAAGTGCCCCCCGCCTGAGAGGCCACTCAATCTACTCCTCCTCGAAAACTTCTTCAACAACCGTCATGCAGCAAGGGCCGTAGCACGCTTGCCCATGCGGTTCACCTGCAACAGGGGTTAAACAAACCCTGAGTACAAAGGTACTCCGCAAGACTTACCCGACCAAAATTGGGGAGAAGACTCAGGAATGCTGGCTAAAAGGATTCAAGGTGAGGCTTTAGCAAGATCAAAAGACTCTTTTTGCTAAAAAGACTAAGCCAGTCCTTAATGTATCAATCACTTGTCAAACATATACCGACTTCAAAACTTTCCATACTCAACTTCCATTATTACTACGATGTTGGTACTTGGATCACAACTCCCATATCGTGGAGCACACGACGATTCGAATCGCTTTATATACCCAGCTGGGGCTTCCTAGCCGCACGATGTATGCAGGACCAACATCTTACATACATCAACTCACGCCCGGATTTCTCCCTACCAGAACGGAGGTACAGTACACCACCTCGCTACGGCCGCTCGGTCACTTCGGCGGTGCGCATCGTAGGATGGGCACACGCTACTTGTCCGTTCTAGTAAAAGATAGTCCAAGTGGAGTTTACCGCCATTAGCATGCGACTAGTACTATCCAATAACCTCATGATCCCCGCGCCCAACAACGAACGGTGCTTAACCGACACAAGTGGACGACACTACACCAGGGCAATAGCCCCTCCCCGATGCAAGTCACTCCACCGGCGTCTCGATTTACTCATCATCATGTCCTTGGGCGTACCCCTGACCCGGCCAAGGTGAGAGGTAGGCGACAAGCAACATCAAGTTTTTGTAAACTTCCCCTCAGGGATCTTTGTGATCACACCTTTGTAAACAGTTTGTCAAAACCCTACACTAGTAGCAAGACTAAGCGCATACTAAGCATTTCGAAATCAAAACAGGTATACAGGGCAATATATCAAGGTATGGTAAATGCATCAAGTAGGGTAACACACAACTCCTACACCTAATGCAGTATCATCACATGAAATCATAAAAACTTTTCGAAATACAAGGCGGGGTTTAAATGCATCCGGGCTTGCCTTGGGGCTCGACGAAGTGAGGCTCGGCTACCCAATCACCGGGAACAGATCCAACCTCTTCGGGAACGGGAGATGGCTCGACTCCCCTCCTCGGATTCGATAGCTACGATTTAGATGCATGATTACAATGCAAGAAATGAATGAACATGTGATAACGATGCATCAAACGTTAACCTATCTTGAGTACAACTTTCCTTCACGGTAACCTCACTCTAGGAAGGTATAACTAGCATCGACGACGACGGAAAAGCGATACGCAATCAACATGAAATGCCGAAGGTCATTAGGGTTAATGACCTAGGGTCATCACTCAATCCCAAAATCAAGCAACCCTAATGGTGATTACTAATTTATTGACCATTTTTCACAGTCGTTGAAAGCCGCTAATTAACTTGCTAATTAAAGATTAATTAAACCCTAATTAATCAAAGAATTAACTAATTAAACATTAATTAAAAAGGAATTAATTAAGCTTAATACAAAACTTAATCAAAACTTAACCAAACTTCATAATTAAGATCATCACCATCTAATTAGCACACAAAATAAATTTCATGATTATTGGAGTTATATTTTAATTATTAAAAATCATGGAAGTTGCATTTATTAATTAAAGGAGCAATTTTTATCACCCACAAAAATTACTGAAAAACAGAGGTTAGCATTTTTCATTGACAGAGCATATTATGGAGAGCACCCACATATTTTTCTCATATTTTTATCTGCCCAAATAATATTTATACAAAAAGATGAAAACTATATTTAGAAAATTAAAACGAGAAAAAGGAAAAACACTTTTCTCCTCGTGTGGGCTTCACTTATGCGGCCCAGCGGCCCACGTCGGCGTCGCGGCCTGGCCCGGCCGACTCACAGCCGCCTCCTCCTCCCTCCTCTCTCGCCGACAGGCCGGGCCCTTTGTCCACTCTCTTCTTCTTCCTTTCTCTCCGACCGACGGAACGGCGGCGCGACGGCCGGCGATTCTCGCCGACGACACCTCCTCTGACTCAGCTGACCACGCCAACGCACTCCCCTCATTCCCGCGTACTCAACGAGCTATCATATGCCCTATCCTATCCCTTGATGCTCGCACACACCGGTGGCCGTGGCGGCTCGCCCGGCGCACGCACGGCCAACTAGCTCGCCGGGCGTTTCCAAATAAAACCGTGCGCTCCAGTACCCTCGGTGACTCAAGAAGAACATCACCTAACACAAAGACGACTCGGCGCCGAGCGGAAAGATGCACGGCAGCAAGCACGACACAGAACGCGGCGCTCCCCAAGATGTCATTTGTTCCGACCTCCCTACGGCGGCGCTAAGCGCAACCAATACTCCTGCAAGTTCCGAAGCTCACCCCGACTTCAAAACAACAGCAAAGGCGGGCTCGGAAGGAGAGGGAGCTCGGTTGGCGGTGGTGGCGGCGGTTCTTGCGGCGGGCGCGGACTCGGCGGCGAGGCGGTGTCTGGCGGCGTCTAGCCTTCTACCGCACCAACAAGGAGGCCGACCACGACCCGGTGAGCTAAAGCGAAACCACCAAACAAAAAGTGGACCCCGAGATGCTCCGACGAGTCCCGGGCGAGGTGTAGGAGCTCACGGCGGCGGTTGCTAGCCGGAGAGATGATGAAGACAACGTCGTGCGGCGTGACTCCGACGGCCAGAAAAGCGATTGATGGCTTGTTGAGTTCGCAAGAGCGTTGCGGAGCTGGTGGCGAGCTATTTGAAATGGTGACGGTGTGTGGAGCGCGAATTTCACGAAAAGAGCGACGACGGTCGGCGGTGAACCGAAGAAGAAGAAAGAAGAACGACGACGTCGGGCGAGGTTTTAAAGGACAGCAAATCTGGCCGAGGAGATGGCCGGGAGGTTCGTGACGAGGGCGAGGTGGACGGCAGCGCGTGAAAGGCGGGAAAACGCCGGAATTGCCACGGCGGCGGTCGGCGACCGGCCGGCATGGCGCTCGGGCGAGCGCGTCCTTCCCCCCTTTTCATGCATCAGTAAGGTGGACACCTTTTCTCTCCATTTTCCAAATTAAAACAAAAACTTGAACTGTTCACAAAAATATCCCAAAATACCAATTGTGTAACTTTTCCAGCTCTACAACTTTGATTTAAGGAGTTTGGGCAGATTCCAAATAGTTTTTGAATTTGAACATCAAATTTGAAAAGGGACAAAACCCTAACTTTGGGGATTTCAAAATTACTTTCAATTTTTGAATAAAAGATGAAAATCTTCAAAAATAAAAGTTGTTCTATTTTTCAATATCTACAACTTTCATTTAGGAAGTTTTTCATGAAACCAAATAACTTTTGAATTGTAGTTTAAAACTCAAAAGGGGACAATTTGAAATTCAAATTACTTTTGAAATTAATCCAAATTTTATTCAAAAACTTGAAAAACCTTATATACCAAAGTTGTAGAGCTCAAAGAGATGCACAAACTGTATTTTGGAAGTTTTCTCAAATTTTGAATATTTTGAAGTGAAATTGTGAAGGGGGTAAAAACACTTTCAAAATCTCCCTTTTTGAAATGATTTTCAAATTGAATCTTTGGGCAAATAAATTATGATGATGTGGCACTTTTCAAACCCAACCAATAGTACACTTTCAAAGTACAAAGTTCATACTTTGAAATAGTGCTATTGGTTAGCAACTTTTATTTAGAAAATTAATTACAATTAGCTCACCAAAATTGAAAGTGAAATTCAAAACCCAACACTTAGCCCTCAAGCTAGGGTTTAGGATTTTGAACTCCAATTTCAAATTTGGTTCTTCATTGTACCTCACTTGACTTGTAAAACATTTTTGAGATGTGAGTTAAAGTTAGCCAAGCACTAGCAAACATCAAGATTCATTTTAGTTGATGGCTTTTATTAATAAAAGTAAACATGTGAGTGAAGTTTAGATTATCAACCTATACACATGTGATATAAAGAACTCAAACAACACCCTAGAATCATAAACTCATTTTAATTGTCTGAATTAGGGTTTTCTAATCATAAATGCTCATGCAATGATGATGATGACATGGCAGGTTTTTGCTTAACGTAACACCGGGTGTTACATTATATTCCCAAAAAGGAATCTCGTCCCGAGATTCAAAGCTTAGGAGCTAAGTAATGGAAAAGGAAATGTATCAAGTAGACACATCTTACATTGTTTCATGAGGGAGGTAGAAGGTTCATATTACAAGTCTCATGTTTTTGGAAAGTCACAATTCTTAGAAACGAATCGTGACCTAGGAGAAAAAGAAGAAAGAAACTCCTGAAAGTGCTCATTCAAGAATTCCTCAGATTCCCAAGTGGCTTCATCCTCGAGTCTTGATCCCAATCGAACTTTATAAAATCTTCTTATGTGCCTGCGGGTGACTCGGTCTTTTCGGTCAAGAATTTTGATTGGATATTCAGCACTTGTTAGATCGGGCTCAATATTGATGCCTTCAATGTCGACGACCTTGTGCCGGTACTCGCAAACATTTTTTTAGTTGTGACACATGAAACACATTGTGTATAAGAGACAATTGCTCGTAGATCCGGACGATATGCTACCTTCCCACATTGTTCAATAATTTGAAATGGACCGATGTATCGAGGTGCTAGTTTACCTTTCACCCCGAATCGGTCAATACCTTTGCTCGGTGATACCTTCAAGTATACATAATCTCCAACTTTGAACGCCGGGGGTCGGCGATGACGATCTGCATAACTCTTTTTGTCGAGACCGAAGCCCTTCTCAGATTTGCTTGAATTTGTCTGACTTTATCTTCAGTTTCTTTAACTAAATCAACCCCATAGAACCACCTTTCTCCTGGTTCGGACCCGGTTAAGTGGAGTACGACATCGTCGACCATATAATGCTTCAAATGGTGCCATTTTGAGACTTTCTTGATAGCTATTATTATAAGCAAATTCTGCTAATGGCAAACATTCATCCCATGCTGAGGAATATGTCAATACACAAGATCTCAACATATCTTCTAGAATTTGATTTACTCTTTTCGATCGCCCTCCGGTTTGGGGATGATAAGCGATCTTTGTGCAATAAGTTAGTACCCATAGTCTCATGAAACTTTTGCCGGAAGTGAGCCATAAATTGAGTACCCCGATCGGTGACTATACTCCTTGGAATCCCATGCAAACTCATTATTCGATCTATGTATATTTGAGCATACCGAGGTGTTTGATATCGTATCCTTCACAGGAATAAAGTGGGCGGACTTAGTTAATCGATCCACAATAACCCAGATCGAATTATAACCCTTGGCGGTTCTAGGCAGGCCAACGATGAAATCCATACTAATATCCTCCCACTTCCAAGCTGGAATGGGTAAGGGTTGAAGTTCTCCAAATGCTTTTAAATGCACAGCTTTGACTTTTTGGCGGTGTATCACATCTTGCAACATATCGAGCTATCTCGATTTTCATTTTAGTCCACCAGCATCTCTCGCCTCGGTCATGATACATCTTATTGCTACCTGGGTGAATCGAGAATCTGGTTAAGTGAGCTTCGTCGAGAATCAACTGTCGGAGCTCGGGGACCTTCGGAACAACTAGACGATTTTTAAACCATAATACATTCTTTGTCATCAAGGCGAAAACAAGATGCTCGCCCCGATCGACTTTCTCTCTAATGTGCTTGAGGCCTTTGCTTTCTCGTTGAGCGGCAATAATCTTTTCTTGAATAGATGAGTGTACGGTGATATCATTCAGAGTACCCCGAGAAATTATATCAATATTTAATCTCTCTAACTCTTGACATAGGCTCAGATTTATTGGAGTGACAAAGAAGACAGTTGCAATCGACTCTTTCGACCGAGAGCATCCGCAAACCACATTGGCTTTGCCAGATGATAATGGACTTCAAGATCATAATCTTTGATTAATTCAAGCCACCTTCGCTGCCTCATATTCAACTCGGGCGTGTGAAGATATACTTCAAACTTTTATGATCACTATAAATATGACATTTGTTGCCCAAAGAAATAATGCCTCCATATTTTCGAGCATGCACAAGCTGCGGCTAACTCAAGATCATGAGTTGGATAATGCTCTTCATGTCGCTTTAATCGCCTCGAAGCATAAGCAATAACTTTGCCCTCTTGCATTAACACACATCCGATGCCGATGCCGGCGCATCACAATACACATCGAATGGCTTTTCAATATTTGGCCGAGCAAGGATTGGGGCAGTGGTTAGAAGATCTTTTAACTTATGGAAAGCTTGCTCACATTCAGATGACCATCGGAATTTGGTTTGATTCTTGAGGAGTTCTCACGTGATTGGTTTGGCTAATTTGGAGAAATCGAGAACGCAAACGACGGTAATATCCCGCCATTCCAAGGAAACTTGAACTTGATGAACGGTGGTGGGTGGTTTCCAATTAAGAATATCTTGGATTTTCTTTGGGATCAACTGCAACACCCTCGGCCGATAAGACATGACCAAGGAATTTGACTTCACTAAGCCAAAACTCACACTTACTAAATTTAGCATAAAGGCGATGCTTTCGGAGACGAGAGACAGAACAATACGGAGATGCTCCGCATGCTCTTCTTTATTTTTGGAATATATAAGAATGTCGCCGATGAGCACTACGACAAAACGATCGAGCTCGGGCATAAACACCGAGTTCATCGGATACATGAAATGGGCCGGAGCATTAGTAAGCCCAAATGACATGACTAGATATTCGTATAGGCCGTATCCGGTGGTAAAGGCGGTTTTCGAATATCTTCCGGCCGTATACGTATTTGGTGGTATCCGGATCTAAGATCAATCTTGGAGAACACCTTAGCTCCCGCAAGTTGATCAAAGAGAAGATCGATACGAGGAAGAGGATATTTATTTTTGATGGTCACCTCGTTTAATGGACGATAGTCCACACACATTCTCGTGGTTTGATCTTTCTTTTTCACAAAGATTGCGGGACAACCCCACGGTGATGAACTAGGTCGGATAAAACCTTTATCCAACAGGTTCTTTCAATTGAGTTTTCAATTCAGCTAACTCTTTTGGGGGCATCCTGTAAGCTCTTCGATACCGTGCGAGACCGGCTTCAACTCAATCACAAATTCAACATCTCTTTCCGGTGGTAGCCTGGGCAAATCATCGGGGAACACATCCGAAACTCACGGACTACCGGTATATCTTGAAGTGCCGGGCACTGAGGTTGCATTAGCGGTCGTAACCGCTCTCTTTGGGAATCGAAAATTGGATAAGGAGTGGGGACTGGTTATCGGGTAGCAACAGCTTAACATTTCTATTCAGAGTATCTATCACAGCGCCATACTGGCGTAACCAGTTCATTCCGAGGATCACATCTATATTTTGATCCTTCAATACTATCGATCCGTGGGATATAAATACCCACCAAGAGATATAGGAATCTGAGAGACTACTTCCCCACGTACACATACGCCCTCCCGGCGATTGCACCATAAACTCATCCTTAATTTCTTTTATGGGAATTTCATGCTTGGTAACAAAGGTGCGGCCGATAAATGTATGAGATGCACCAGAATCAAATAATGTAAGTGCGGGGTGACCGGCAACAGGGAACATACCCATCAACACGGGTTCTCCTTCAAGAACGTTCCCGACCGGGACTTGATAGACGCGCCCGTCTTCTTCCCGGCATTAACCTTCGGGACACGTTGTGGAACACCCCGCCTTGACTCGGGGCTGTTGGACCGCCGATCCTTGCTGAAATTGGGAAGCATTCCTTTTTGGGGTAGGGACAGGTTCCGATCTGGATGCCCGACTTGATCACAATTGAAACACGGGCCGAAACCGGTAGAAGTATTTTGTGGAGCTGGGTGGAGTTGGGTTTCGAACACCCCGGGTGTTCGGCTGGCTGGGGATAGGTTGCGGCGCAGGCGAGGGTACACCTGTTGCCTCGGAGCTTGTTCTTTGTGGGTGGGTAGCGATAGGGTTGAGGATTTTTGCGGCCGTTGTGGATAGCGAAATGGTGGACGATAGTGCCGGGGTGGGATGATAGATAACTTTCTGGCGTTTACGGATTCCACCGGTTTGTCGAGAGAAAGCACGCCGCTCCTCACTCTTTTGCTCCGACAGGGGATTTCTCATAGGCAATGGCTATATCCACCGCCTCGTAGAAAGTGGCATTGGGGTTTGAGGTAAGGTGGGTTTTGATATCTCCCTTTAAACCCCCGAGGAAGCACTTCTTCTTCTTTACATCGGTATCCACATGTTCTCGGTGCATACTTGTGAGAGGTGGCTAAAGGAATTCACGTCTTGCACCACCGATTGTCCACCTTGTTTCGGGGCTAAAAATTCTTCTAACTTAGCTTGCATTACTCCGTCGGGTATAAAATGCTTGACGGAATGCATCTTTGAACACGGTCCCGGTGATTGGCTGGTCGTCGGTGGCTGCCGGTGCAAGGAAATTCGCCCACCATGCGGATCACGGGGGCCTCGCAATTCCGGGCGGCAAACTTGGGTTTCATCAAGTCCGGACAACCTTCCAAAGAGATCAAACTTCAGATCTATAATGCGAAGCCAATCATTAGCTTCTAGGGGCTCCTCAGCCCTGGTGAACACCGGCGGACGAGTATCGGTAAAAGTCCGCATAGGTGATTTCGTCGTGATTACGACGACCCCGATTTTCACGTGGTGCATTCTGTGTTGCCGACTTATCTCCCGTAGCATACGGGCATTTTCGATGGTGGCGTGGACTAAAGCCGCCACAGCTTCACCAAAGACGGTGGTGCTTGTGGTGCCCGAGGGACCTCACCCCTCTCTTGTGAATAACCGGACATCCGTTATAAACAAGATCGGATTTATTCACAAGCGAGGATTTATTAAAATTGAAAGCAACAAATTGCAAGCCGGTCATACAAAGGTTCACTTATTTATTTTACAAGTCCGCCCATAGGCCGGACACCCCAAAGTTGACTATTTAACATATATTACATCTCTCTCTTTCTCTCGGGGAGCTCGGATGTCGATCCCTCATCCGGGTCGGACTCATTGCTGCGGCGGACTCATCCGCCTCGGACTCCTCGGTTGGGGTCGGGTACACTTCTGGTGATTCCACTGATCCCAAATCATTCGCGGCTACCCGCTGGTGGTACACCGGATTGTGGAGGTTATACGATGATGGACCTCTTCGTAATGCAGCGTATATGCTTCAAGATCCTCCACCGAGCCTGCAACTCTTCAATAGCATCATACCCATCATTTCTTTGGTTCCTTGTAGCTTCTAGTTCCTGCTCAAGTTGCGCAATTTTCCGCCGATACTGTCGATGGACTTGATATCCTTCTGCTCTTGCTCCCCGCAGATTCTCTATCTCGGACTTAAGCTTGATGTTTTCAATTGTTGCCTTGCAATGATCTTTGGTAACAAAAGCTAGCTCCGCAGCCCAACTCGGCTATCTTCTCGCCTTTTTTGGTTATCTTCTTCCCAAGCTGCGGCTCGCTAGGTCCTGCCTCAAAGATCATGGCTACGCTGGCGCCATCCGGTGACGCGGTACTACTCTTTGGTCCGGTCATCTTACGGGCGTGCAGCTTAGTGCGTGCCATCCTGTAGTAAGTAAAGATAGAGTCTATAAGATAGGGAACCTTAGAGTCAGCAAGAACAGGTTTGATTTTTACTTAGCCCAACCACTTTGTTTCGAGAATAAAATTTTAAACATGTGAATTAGATATGATGCATGATCGGACCTACGGATCAAGTAAAATCTTTTAAACTTAACATAAGCATACTTTTTTTAGTAATATAGGGCAAAAGAAAAACACATGATACTCCGCTTAAGACCCTCTTTTAAATAGCACCTATCAAGACTATAAGAAAGAATTAAGACGGAGCAGAAGCAATTTGGACTAAAAACCCATTTAACTTTTGGATCCAAAGCATTTTGAAATTTTTAAAAGGTAACACTGTGATTATCTTTGTAAGTACCGCTCGATACCCTTTCCGGTGGGCGTAACCTTTCTAAATTATATGGCCCACAAGCACCGACCTTGTCCCTAAGACCTCGATCAACCATGCTTATACACCATATAACCTAGAATGTTCCGTCGGGTGGATCCCCGATAAACCACAATCACTCGGGATCGATACTTACAGAGACATCACAAGATTACAACAAATTTTCATACAAAATACCGTAGTAGCGGAAGACTTACAATAACTTAATTTACAAACATTTTGTAAAACTTATACAAACCGTAGTATTATTATTACAACCCAAATGGAAGTATCATTATATACTTTAGTACAACCACGCAACAAAAGTGCCCTGCCCAGAGGCCACTCAATCTACTCCTCCTCAGAAACTTCTTCAACAACCGTCATGCAGCAAGGGCCGTAGCACGCTTGCCCATGCGGTTCACCTGCAACAGGGGTTAAACAAACCCTGAGTACAAAGGTACTCCGCAAGACTTACCCGACCAAAATTGGGGAGAAGACTCAGGAATGCTGGCTAAAAGGATTCAAGGTGAGGCTTTAGCAAGATCAAAAGACTCTTTTTGCTAAAAAGACTAAGCCAGTCCTTAATGTATCAATCACTTGTCAAACATATACCGACTTCAAAACTTTCCATACTCAACTTCCATTATTACTACGATGTTGGTACTTGGATCACAACTCCCATATCGTGGAGCACACGACGATTCGAATCGCTTTATATACCCAAATTGGGGCTTCTAGCCGCACGATGTATGCAGGACCAACATCTTACATACATCAACTCACGCCCGGATTTCTCCCTACCAGAACGGAGGTACAAAGACACCACCTCGCTACGGCCGCCGGTCACTTCGGCGGTGCGCATCGTAGGATGGGCACACGCTACTTGTCCGTTCTAGTAAAAGATAGTCCAAGTGGAGTTTACCGCCATTAGCATGCGACTAGTACTATCCAATAACCTCATGATCCCCGCGCCCAACAACGAACGGTGCTTAACCGACACAAGTGGACGACACTACACCAGGGCAATAGCCCCTCCTGATGCAAGTCACTCCACCGGCGTCTCGATTTACTCATCATCATGTCCTTGGGCGTACCCCTGACCCGGCCAAGGTGAGAGGTAGGCGACAAGCAACATCAAGTTTTTGTAAACTTCCCCTCAGGGATCTTTGTGATCACACCTTTGTAAACAGTTTGTCAAAACCCTACACTAGTAGCAAGACTAAGCGCATACTAAGCATTTCGAAATCAAAACAGGTATACAGGGCAATATATCAAGGTATGGTAAATGCATCAAGTAGGGTAACACACAACTCCTACACCTAATGCAGTATCATCACATGAAATCATAAAAACTTTTCGAAATACAAGGCAGGGTTTAAATGCATCCGGGGCTTGCCTTGGGGCTCGACGAAGTGAGGCTCAGCTACCCAATCACCAGAACAGATCCAACCTCTTCGAACGGAGATGGCTCGACTCCCTCCTCGGATTCGATAGCTACACGATTTAGATGCATGATTACAATGCAGTAAATGAATGAACATGTGATAACGATGCATCAAACGTTAACCTATCTTGAGTACAACTTTCCTTCACGGTAACCTCACTCTAGGAAGGTATAACTAGCATCGACGACGGCGGAAAAGCGATACGCAATCAACATGAAATGCCGAAGGTCATTAGGGTTAATGACCTAGGGTCATCACTCAATCCCAAAATCAAGCAACCCTAATGGTGATTACTAATTTATTGACCATTTTCACAGTCGTTGAAAGCCGCTAATTAACTTGCTAATTAAAGATTAATTAAACCCTAATTAATCAAAGAATTAACTAATTAAACATTAATTAAAAAGGAATTAATTAAGCTTAATACAAAACTTAATCAAAACTTAACCAAACTTCATAATTAAGATCATCACCATCTAATTAGCACACAAAATAAATTTCATGATTATTGGAGTTATATTTTAATTATTAAAAATCATGGAAGTTGCATTTATTAATTAAAGGAGCAATTTTTATCACCCACAAAAATTACTGAAAAACAGAGGTTAGCATTTTTCATTGACAGAGCATATTATGGAGAGCACCCACATATTTTTCTCATATTTTTATCTGCCCAAATAATATTTATACAAAAAGATGAAAACTATATTTAGAAAATTAAAACAGAAAAAGGAAAAACACTTTTCTCCTCGCGTGGGCTTCACTTTGGCGGCCCAGCCGCCCACTCGGCGTCGCTGTCGGCGTGGCCTGGCCCGCCGACTCACGCAAGCGCCCTCCTCCTCCTCTCTCCGACAAATTACAGGGCATGTTGTCGACCCTCTTTCTTCTTTCTTTCTCTCCGACCGACGGAACGGCGGCGCGACGGCCGGCGATTCTCGCCGACGACACCTCCTCTGACTCAGCTGACCACGCCAACGCACTCCCCTCATTCCCGCGTACTCAACGAGCTATCATATGCCCTATCCTATCCCTTGATGCTCGCACACCGGTGGCCGTGGCGGCTCGCCGGCGCACGGTGCACGGCCAACTAGCTTCGCCGGGCGTTTCCAAATAAAACCGTGCGCTCCAAGTACCCTCGGTGACTCAAGAAGAACATCACCTAACACAAAAAGCGACTTCGGCGCCGAAATGAAAGATGCACGGCAATGCAAGCACGACACACCAAAACGCGGGGCGGCGCCCCCCCACATGTCACCGTTCCGACCTCCCTACGACGACGCTTAGCGCAACCAATACTCCCCGCAAGTTCCGAGAAGCTCACCCCGACTTCAAAACAACAGCAAAGGCGGGCTCGGAAGGAGAGGGAGCTCGGTTGACGGTGGTGGCGACGGTTGCGGCGGCGCGGACTCGACGGCGAGGCGGTGTCCCGGGCGCGTCCTAGCCTTCGGCCGCACCAACAAGGAGGCCGACCACGACCAAGGAGCTAAAGCGAAACCAAGGTAAACAAAAAAGTGGACCCCGAGATGCTCCGACGAGTCCTCGGGCGAGGTGTAGGAGCTCACGGCGGCGGTTGCTAGCCGGAGATGATGAAGACAACGCCGTGCATGACTCCGACGGCCGAAAAAAGCGATTGATGGCTTGTTGAGTTCGCAAGAGCGCTGCGGAGCCGGTGGCGTGCTATTTGAAATGGTGACGGTGTGTGGAGCGCGAATTTCACGAAAAGAGCGGCGACGGTCGGCGGTGAACCGAAGAAGAAAGAAGAACGACGACGTCGGCCGAGGTTTTTAAAGGACGTGCAACGGTCGAGGAGATGGCCAGGAGGTTCGTGGACGAGGGCGAGGTGGACGGCAGCGCGTGAAAGGCGGAAAACGCCGGAATTGCCACGGCGGCGGTCGGCGACCGGCCGGCATGGCGCTTCGGGCGAGCCGGCGCCCTTTCCCTGCTCATGCACCGTAGCAGGGACACCTTTTCTCTCCATTTTCCAAATTAAAACAAAAACTTGAACTGTTCACAAAAAATATCCCAAAATACCAATTGTGTAACTTTTCCAGCTCTACAACTTTGATTTAAGGAGTTTGGGCAGATTCCAAATAGTTTTTGAATTTGAACATCAAATTTGAAAAGGGACAAAACCCTAACTTTGGGGATTTCAAAATTACTTTCAATTTTTGAATAAAAGATGAAAATCTTCAAAAATAAAAGTTGTTCTATTTTTCAATATCTACAACTTTCATTTAGGAAGTTTTTCATGAAACCAAATAACTTTTGAATTGTAGTTTAAAACTCAAAAGGGGACAATTTGAAATTCAAATTACTTTTGAAATTAATCCAAATTTTATTCAAAAACTTGAAAAACTTTATATACCAAAGTTGTAGAGCTCAAAGAGATGCACAAACTGTATTTTGGAAGTTTTCTCAAATTTTGAATATTTTGAAGTGAAATTGTGAAGGGGGTAAAAACACTTTCAAAATCTCCCTTTTTGAAATGATTTTCAAATTGAATCTTTGGGCAAATAAATTATGATGATGTGGCACTTTTCAAAACCCAACCAATAGTACACTTTCAAAGTACAAAGTTCATACTTTGAAATAGTGCTATTGGTTAGCAACTTTTATTTAGAAAATTAATTACAATTAGCTCACCAAAATTGAAAGTGAAATTCAAAACCCAACACTTAGCCCTCAAGCTAGGGTTTAGGATTTTGAACTCCAATTTCAAATTTGGTTCTTCATTGTACCTCACTTGACTTGTAAAACATTTTTTGAGATGTGAGTTAAAGTTAGCCAAGCACTAGCAAACATCAAGATTCATTTTAGTTGATGGCTTTTATTAATAAAAGTAAACATGTGAGTGAAGTTTAGATTATCAACCTATACACATGTGATATAAAGAACTCAAACAACACCCTAGAATCATAAACTCATTTTAATTGTCTGAATTAGGGTTTTCTAATCATAAATGCTCATGCAATGATGATGATGACATGGCAGGTTTTGCTTAACGTAACAATCGGGTGTTCTGAGAATGGCGGCGGCCGACGGTGAACCGTGAAGAAGAAAGGAGGCGTCGACGGCCGGTGCACGGTTTTTATAGGGCAAGGGATAGTTGGACAGGTGGAAGGAACGTTCACGACGCCGTTGAGCTGGTCGGCAGCGCGCAAAAAAACCGGAACGGCCGAGAACGGCCACGGCGGCCGGCCGGCCGGCCGGCATGGGCACCCCCCTTGCAACACATTAGCGAGCCAAAGACATTTCTCCATTTTCCAAATTATTTTCAAAAGTTGAACTGTTCATAAAAATCTCCCAAAATATCAATTGTGTAACTTTTCCAGCTCTACAACTTTGATTTAAGGAGTTTGGGCAGAATCAAATTAGTTTTTGAATTTGAATTCCAAATTTGAAAAGGGACAAAACTCTAACTTTGGGGATTTCAAAATTACTTTCAAATTTTGAATAAAAGATAAAAATCTCCAAAAATAAAAAAGTTGTTCTATTTCTCAGGATCTACAACTTTCATTTAGGAAGTTTTTCATGAAACCCAATAATTTTTGAATGATAGTTTAAAACTCAAAAGGGGAAATTTTGAAATTTAAATTACTTTTGAAATTACTCCAAATTTTATTCAAAAACTTGAAAAACTTTGTATACCAAAGTTGTAGAGCTCAAAGAGATGCACAAACTGTATTTTGGAAGTTTTCCCAAATTTTGAATATTTTGAGGTGAAATTATGAAGGGGGTAAAAACATAATTTGAAAATATCCCTTTTTGAAATGATTTTCAAATTAAATCTTTGGACAAATAAATTATGATGATGTGGCACTTTTCAAACCCAACCAATAGTACACTTTCAAAGTACGAAATTCATACTTTCAAAAGGTGCCATTGGTTGGCAACTTTTATTTATAAAATTAATCATGGTTAGCTCACCAAATTTGAAAGTGATATTCCAATTCCAACACTTAGCCTCTCAAGCTAGGATTTGGGAATTGAATGCCAATTTCAAACTTGGTTCTCTCTTGCACCTCATTTGATTTAGAAAACTTGTTTAAGGTGAAAGTCGTGGTTAGCCAAGCACTTGCAAACATCACGGTTGATTTTAATTGATTGGTTTTATTTAAGAAATCAAACATGTGAGCAGGATTCAAATTATAAACATAAGCACATGTAATACAAGGGAGCTCAAACAACACCCTAGAATCGTAAACTCATTTTAATTGTTTGAATTAGGGTTTTCTAATCATGAATGCTCATGCAATGATGATGATGACATGGCGGTTTTGCTTAACGTAACACCGGGGTGTTACACCGGGCATGCTGTGTGTCTTGCCAAGCAGCTGAGGGAAAGCAGGCCGGGCGTGCGGACGGGCCGCCACAAAGGCCGGGAAGGAGAGGGAAATGCTTTTCCTTTTTTTCTTTGTTTAATTTCAAGTGCAGTTTTCATCTTTTTGTTACAAATTAATTTGGGCAACTAAAAATGTGCAAAAATATGATCTGTGTTCCTTGAGTAAATCTCTACACCAGAAAAATACTAACTTTGTTTTTCCAATAAAAATAAATTGTGCTTTAATTTGCTCTTTTAATTGATAAATGCAACTTCCATGATTTTTAGTAATTAAAATATAACTCCAAAAATCATGAAATTTGTTTTGTATGCTAATTAGATGATAAGGATCTTAATTATAAAGTTTGGTTAAGTTTTGATTAAGTTTTGTATTATGCTTAATTAACCCTTTAATTAATTAGTGCTTAATTAATTAATCATGTGGTTAATTAGGGTTTAATTAAACTCTAATTAGCAAGTTAATTAGTGGCTTTCAACGACTGTAAAAATGGTTAATAAATTAGTAATCACCCTTAATCACTATTAGGGTTGCCTGATTTTGGGATTTTGTGATGACCCTAAGTCATTAACCCTAATGACCTTCGGCATTTTATGTTGATTGCGTATCGTTAGTCCGTCCTCGTCGACGCTAGTTATACCTTCTTAGTGCAACTATACCGTGAAGGAAAGTTGTACTCAAGATAGTTTAACAATCGTTGCATCATTATCGCATGCTCTTTTATTACTGCATCGTAATCATGCATCTCAATCGTGTAGTTGATCCGACTCCCGTCTCTGAGGAGGGTTATCAGTGTGAAAAGGTTGGTCCGGATCTCAACAGCGTCATCACTGCTCCTAACTTCGTCGAGCCCCAAGACAAGCCCCGGATGCATTCAGACCCTTCCTTGTATTTCGAAAATCTTTTATATCGTATGTTGATGATGTGATGCATTAGGTAACAGGAGTTGTGTGATATCCTAATTTGATGCATTTACCGTACCTTGATATAAACCCTGTACACCTGTTTTGATTTCGAAATGCTTAGTTGTGCTTAGCCCTCGCTACTAGTGTAGGTTTTGATAAATTGTTTTCAAAAGATGATAACAATACTCCCTGAAGGGAGTTTACGAAAACCTGATGTTGCTTGTTGTTTATCCTTGTTCCGACGGGGTCAATGGTATACAACAAGAACATGATGATGAGTAACTCGAGACGTCGGTGGAGTGACTTGCATCGAGGGGCTATTGCCCCGATGTAGTGTCGTCCCACTTGTGTCGGTTAAGGACCGTCCGTTGTTTGGCCCCGGATCATGAGGTTATTGGATAGTACTAGTCGCATGCTAATGGCGGTAAGCTCCACTTGGACTATTAGCTACTAGAACGGATAGTAGCGTGTACCCATCCTACGATGCGCACCGCCCGAAGTGACCGAGCGGCCGTAGTGAGTGAGGTGGTGTACCGTACACCCGCTCTAGTATGGAGAAATCTAAGCGTTGAGTTGATGTATGTAAGATGTTCGGTCCTCGCATACATCGTGTGGCTAGAAGCCCCACCGGGTATATAAAGCGATTCGAATCGTCGTGTGCTCCACGATATGGGAGCCGCCGTGATCCGAGTCCCGGATCGTAGTAATGATGAAAGTGTGAGAATGGAAAGTTTTGAATCCGAAACATGGTTGACAAGTGATTGATGTAGTAAAGTAAGGATCGGCTTAGTCTCTTTTTTGCAAAAAGGTGTTTTTGATCTTGCTAAAGCCTTACCTTGATTCCTACTAGCCAAAGATCCCCGAGTCTTCTCCCCCAATTTTTGGTCGGGTAAGTCTTGCGGAGTACTTTTTGTACTCGTGGTTTGTTCGACCCCCCATTTGTGTGTGAATCGCATGGACAAGTGTGCTACGGCCCTTGTTGCATGACGGTGATCGAGGAAGGATCCGACGAGGAATAAGTTGTGTGGCCCGTGGGGGGGGGCACTTTCGTTGTTGTGTTTGTAATAAAGTTAAGTAATGATACTTCCGCTTGTTTTTGTAATAACGCTACTACGGTTTGTATAAGTTTGACAAAAAGTTTGTAAATTAAGTTATTGTAAGTCTTCCGCTACTCCGGTATTTTGTATGAAAATTGTTGTAATACTTGTGATGTCTCTGTAAGTATCGATCCCGGAGGAATTGTGGTTTATCGGGGGTTCACCCGACAGGGGCATTCTAGGTTATGTGGTACTCAAGACGGGGTGACGGAGGTCCTTGGGGACAATGTCGGTCTTTGTGGGCCATATAATTTAGAAGGTTCTGCCACAGACAGTTTGGTATGCAGTTTGTGGTCACACAACACATATGCACCCGGCAATCGGTTTTCTTTCTCTTTCTCTCACAACGTCACACGCAGGGGCAAGTGGAAGTGTGGTTTTCGTGTAGCTAGGGCCGTTCTGCCGCTATTTGCAAGCAGTTCGTGGTCACCATTTGCTACCCGTTGGTTCGTGTGATGCGGTCCCTCTGGTCCTTGACACTTTGCTCCTAGCTAGCTTAGCTACTTGTGCCTGCTCCTGATATTTATTTCTGCTGATTCCAACGTTTAAGGCCAGCCGGAGCCTTGTACGTCGCCATCTCGATCTCTAGAAGCTAGTATAGTGTATAGAGCAGCTAGCAACGTTGTTGATCTTACTGTATGTTTGTATTTATTAGTTTCCCTTTTGTTCTTTCTTTATTGAATCTTGACAGAGGAATTTGCGTTGCATGGCCTTGCTGTCAAGGCAAGGCTGGAGGTATATGGACAAAAACCTAACGAATTTGCTAGCTAGAGATCGAAACATTATATAATAAATTTGGTCCCGTAGACTATTTCTGCTGGTTTCCTCCATCAGGTTTTTTAAATAGAGTCACCAACCAGCATGACTCTGCAGACAAGACTGCTAATCTGTTCTTAATTTGTGGTTTGTAGTCTGTTTTCAACGGCTTGTGGCTGAATCTTTGCTTCGATTCTTCTTTCCTGTGGAGCCCAGCTGAATCTATACTCTGCGGTGGGAACACGGGCTCTTAGTCCTCCAGAAGGTCTTTTTATTATTCCCCAAGGCTTTTTCAGTCTAGAAGTGTATTGATTCCTTTGTCAAAACTCTAGATATGAGCTCCTCTTCCTTATCCTTCTGCTTCTTCTCTTTTTTTTTTTTCTTTTGGGAAAAAACGGATTGAAGAGATGTAGTAAGCGAAAAGGCAGCAGTGCAAAATTTCTGAATGGATTCCATCCTCCATATACGAACTTGCAGAAGCAGCCAGGATGAGCTGACCAGAGTCACCGGACCAGCGATTGTGTGACCTTCCTGCTCAGTTCCAACTTCCAAGCAGACGTTATCCATAAATCCAGTAGAAACAAGGCAAACGAAGACCAGCGCAGACCTGCTACGACCTTTCTTTTTTTTTTTTTATGATGAAACTGCTCGTACGACCTTTTCGTCGCCATTAGCTTCGGGTTTACTCCACCTGTCAGAATTGACCAAAACGATTAGACGAGTACTTTTCCTGTCAGAATTTGCAGCAGCAGAAGCAGAGGCATCATCATCAGCACATTTTCCTCATTTCCTGTCAGAGCCACATAGGATATTTACCGATGGCTAACCGCTGCATTAGAACCATCTCGGAAGAGGGTTAAGGATCTAATGATATGGTCATTTCCTGATCTAGGGAAGGGAAGGCAGGTAGTAGTAGGTGTTTGTGGCGGTAATAATTGGCCCGCCGCAGTCTCAGACCAAGGATTAGCGTGAGAAGAAAAAAAAAAAAGCGCAGGCGCAGGCTTTACTGCTGTCGGAATCTTGGCCTTTAATCTACTACGTGCCCCCCGCTAATCCCACACGCCTTTTCACCACGTGCACCATCTCCAACTCCAAGCGGAAAAGTTAACAAATCCTGACGTAAATACTCGAATTCCATCCACACTGTGTGTGTACAGTAGTGTATTTGTAAATAAAATAAGAAAAAGACAGGGGAAAAAGGGCGGCAGGCAGGCACAGGCGAAATGGGCAACGGAACGGTGTGAAAAGAGCGGTTGCTGGCAACCTACTAGGCTACCCAAATGGTCGGAGAGAGAAACCGCAGCAAGCGAGAGAGGGAGGAGGACGAAGGAGAGAGAGGAACCGCAGAGCCAGCCAGTCAGCCAGAGGCGGGCAGGAGCAACGGGCACGAACCGGCGCGACCTCCCAGGCAGAGGAGAGAGAGGGAGGGAGGGACGCGCCCCCTCTCTCTCACACACACAGAGGGAGAGAGCAACGACGAGCAACGGAACAAGAGGGCGCGCGGCGAGGGGGGGGGAGCAGGCAGAGAGCCGACGGTTGCCAGGCAGGAGCACCGGTCCAACGGCACAGGCCCCGCGGCGCCCGAGCGAGCCACAGGACAAGAGCACGGGTCGGGGCCGGGGAGCCCATGGTAGCGCACGCCGCAGCATCAGCCCCTGCCCCAGCCCTGTGAGGAGTCGCCCGCGCGGCCGTGCAGATGAAGGTGTCGTCCAGGAAGAAGAAGCCACTGCCGCCGCCGCCGCAGCAGCAGTCGCAGCAGCGGGAGGAGGCGGAGGAGCAAGGGTTGCCAGCGGCGGCCGTGAGCATGGACACCGCCGCGGCGGGCGTCCGGGAGGAGGAGGCGGGGTGCTCGGGGAAGGCGCCGGAGGCGGAGGCGGAGGGGAGGACGGTGGTGGTCGGCGTGCGCGCGGACGCCGAGAGCCGGGCGCTGCTCACCTGGGTGCTCGTCAATGTGGCCGCGCCCTTGGACCGCGTCGTCGCCGTCCACGTTGTCCTGGCGTCCGCCGCCGAGGCGGCTGCAGCGGTCGACTTCGACGCCATGCTCGGCGTCTACGAGGGCTTCTGCAACCTCAAGCAGGTCGCTGCTCTCTGCTCCCCTCCCCTCCCCTCTCTGTTCGCCTTGTGTCACTCCCTCTCGCTTGCGATTCCATTGTTGCGACTTCGCGAGTGCTTTGCCCACATCCCAAGTCTTTGTCCCCTTTCATTTCGTTTTTATTTTTTAGCCTTGCTTCATTGCTTATTATATATTCTGTGTCGACTCTGGAAAGATTCGTTCTTTACCCAAGTTCGATTGATGCGTATTGTATGCCAAAATGCACAATTTTCAGTTAATTTTGCGATTGTCTAACGGATACTCATTCCACGCGCGCGTACGATTGGTTAAATTTTGGCACAATCTCAATTTGCCATGATTTTGTACATTTATCGTGCAAAAAAGATGCAATTTTCACTTCATTTATGGCCTGCCTTCTATGACCTAGTACAAGCTGGCTTTGTTTCTGTACCAGATTGAAGTCCTTTCCCCCATTCTCCCGTGGCTTTGCCGCTGTGGTGAATTCGCTTGAAATTTCTGGCTTTTTCCGTAACTTATCCTGGTGCGTGCTGCGCAGATCAATCTAAAGCTCAAGATTTGCAAGGATACGTCAGTGCGCAAGGCGCTAGTTCGTGAGGCCAACCTGTTTGGGGCCGCCAAAGTTGTCCTGGGCGTCGCCAAGAAGAAGCGTGCGATTTCGTAAGTAAAGTGCCATCGGCATTGGATGCTCCCGTGCTTTCCACTACAGAAGCCATAAGCTTTTCTCATTCTATCATTACCTCCACTGCGCTGTTGTAAAATAGTCTTTGCATTCTTCAGGTCCTCGCATTCAGTTGCAAAGTACTGCGCAAAGAAGCTGCCTGCAAAGTGTGCGGTCCTTGCCGTGAGCAATGGCAAGATCGAGTTCCGGAGAGAGTCGAGTGCCCATTCAGGCAAGGTCTCAGCAGAGGTTCTTCCGTGCAGGGATGATGAGATGTATTGTGTAGTGCCGTTCCAAGCCCGTCAGGCTAAAGGGGGCACACTATCTTTACATGAACCTAAAGATGGTGGTGAGGGTGACACCACGCATGATGTGGGCATCAAAGAAAGTGAATTGGAGGACACCATCAAAGACGAACAGCTGGTCTCAAGCATGGTCCCTGCTGATTTGTCAACGGATCAGGTCAAGAACGATGCAGTTCCTTCTAGTAGCAAGGCTGAAGAGTCAATTGTCGAACAGAGAGATGAGATTGCCGAGCTTCCAGGTAAGGGTGCCAGTGTCTTGTACTGTGTGCTTCCTGAGAGAAGTAGCGATTCTGTTGCAAGTACATCTAGCAGGCAAGACCATGATTCAGTGGATCTGCCATCCGAAGGGGCCGGGGAGTTATATTGCTTATTACCCCCCAGGAATGGTCATTCAGTCAGGAGTACTGGTGATTCTAAGCGCTCAAATGCGAGTCAAAAAGATGAAAAACCAGCCAATCCATCACTGGAAGGAGATGGTGATCTGTACTGCCGGCTGCCGAGGAGTGGACGACCTGGTAGGAGTTCTGGGGGATCCAAACGTTCTGTTGGTATAAGAGGTATGATTAGGCGTAGCAGTAGTTTCTCCAGTGATATCCATCTGAACTCAGAGACATCACCCAGTAAGAAGGATGGCTCAGTTAGCATGGCAACCACTGAACGGAGTTCTTCTACTGTATCCACGGAAGCTGAGGACTCACCGAAAGACAATGCACGAAATGCTGAAACACCATCCGGTTCTCCAATGTCACTGAGACGGATGATAGAAGGAAGATCTGATCGCTGTCACCTCCACAGAAGAATCTTTAGACATCACCATAGGAGCTCATCTTTTGAATGGGCAAAAAACTCAATGGTTCAATGGGCAATGAGACTTCCAAGCCGATACACTTCAGTCCACCCAGATGGCAAATCATTGAAATCGGATGCAAACACAAGGTTGAATTGTGATTCTGAAACTGAATCCACTACAGCTGTTGAGCCACTATCAATGTTTTCTTTCGCTTTCTATGATGTTGTGTGGCCACCTAGTGAATTGGAATCACTTCGAGAGAAGTACTCTTCAGTTTGTCGGCTGTTTAGTTACGAAGAACTGAAACTTGCAACGGCCAACTATTCACCTGGTAAATTCCACTGACAGCACACAGCAGCATTACTTTGGTATACATTTTTCATTAACAAGTTCATAAACTTGACTTTATTTCATGGTGATGCAGATATGTTAATCGGGAAGGGTGGAACCAGCCAAGTTTTCAAGGCACAACTTGATGATGGAACATTTTCTGCCATAAAGATTCTGAAACCCTCAGTTGATGCGATACATGAGTTTGTTACGGAGATTGAGATTGTAACCAGCTTGCAACATGAGAACATCGTTGCACTAAGGGGATTCAGCTTTGAGAACTACAATCTTGTGTTGGCATATGATTACATGCCCCAAGGGAGCTTGGACAAAGCTCTTCATGGTAAGCGTCAAGATGTAACCATTTCTTCAGTCATTAACTTTCTTGCCAGCTGGTCTCTTATCTGTAACTGCCATTGATCCTCAGGAAAGAAGGATGACACGGATTTTCTTAACTGGGAGAGGAGAATTAAGATAGCAATCGACATTGCAAGAGCACTTGAATTTCTCCATCTTGGTGGCGTGACCCAATCTGTGATTCATGGAGATGTTAAGTCTTCAAATGTCCTCCTTTCAGAGGATTTTGGGGCACGGGTAAATATTCAACCTGGAGCTATAAGTAGGACACAAGTTCATGCATCCCACAATCTATATCTATGTAATGAATATATTTTAGTTAAGTAAAAAAAATGTGAGGCATGTGGGTTAATTAGTTAGCTTGATATGTAAGCAATGATGCATTGTAAAAACCATTAGTAACACCAGTCCAGTTGTCAATGTTAATTCTGGTTGTGACATCATTGCCTTTTGGAAATTTCAGGTCTGCGATTTTGGTTTGGCAAAGCGAGTGTCGGCTTCGACTCCCCACCTAACATGTACTGACATCACCGGAACTTTTGGGTCTGTATCAATCTTTGGGCTCTGGTTTGCTGTTATGTTAGCTAACACCAAATCTGTATCTGTAGTGGTTAACAAACTGCTCTTGTACAGGTACTTGGCACCTGAATATTTTTCATACGGGAAGGTCAATGAGAAGATTGATATCTATGCATTTGGAGTTGTTCTACTGGAGATTATTTCAGGAAGGAGACCCATTACACCAGGAAGTGCAAAGGGTCAAGAAAGCCTGGTCGGTTGGGTAAGTGCTTTAGAACTGTCGGTTTGTTATGCAGGCTGGCTTGATCAGTAACATGCCCTAAGAACAAAACTGTATCCACATGTTTGCTTGATGATTAATTCGTTATTAAGTACAAGTCGATGATATAAAAGTAGAATTGGTACTATGATCACTGCTGCTGCACATGAAAACAGCTAGTTCTTCTCTCTTGTTTTCCAATAATAATGTAGTGTTCATTCATGGTAACAGGCGAAGCCTTTGCTGTCCACTGGAGAAATTAAACAACTGGTTGATCCATTTTTGGGAAACGATTATGACTGTGATGAAATGGAGAGGATGACGCTTGCTGCTTCGCTTTGCACGAGGACATCTTCTCACTCTCGACCGGAAATGTCACTGGTAAGAAAACATGAAAAGACGACTTGCAATTCCATAAAAGGAAAAATGGACTGGCATTGCACAACTCTGACCCCAAAACACCCTGCAAAACCAACCAGGTCCTGAAACTCCTCCAAGGGGACGACGAGACGATCAGCTGGGCGAGGGCACAGGTCACCGCCAGCTTCGACGGGTCCGACGAGGAAGGCACGGCGAAGGGCCCTGACCTGAACATGCAGTCGCATCTGAACCTCGCGCTACTCGGGGGAGGAGGAGGGGCGACACGCTGTCGCACTGCAGCAGCACGGAGCGCACCGTGGACACCTCGGCTGATGGCTACTGGAGCAGATCGTCGAGTTTTGACTAGCACTGGAGGGAGATCTCTGATGCACCATAGTAGTAGTATGTTTATGTATAGCAGGTTTCATGTGTTTGGTGGCGATTGGTGTGTTCTTGTTGAGATCAGGCGGTGGGAAGTGGGACAGCTGCTGCTCATTTTTTAGTTTAGTTGGCAGATTTGGCACTATGGCGGTGTTGCTAATTTAGTTAGGAGTTGGTTCTGTTGTAGTAGTAGAAGATCTTACCCACTCTGCTGATGGCACTGTCCCTACGATGCAATGCAATGGCAATGCAATTGGTTCATATTATATTTGTATAATTGTATCGTCTTTGGCTGTATGATGCCAAGTTGCATCTGGATCTGGTGGAGAGATGTGAAGCAGTGAAAGTATAGCAGATGAACAACACAGCAAAACAGTAAAGTAATCAATCTCTTTCTCAAAGTGTTAATGCAAGAACCAGGAATATTAGAGATTCGGTTGTGCTGCTGTAGTCGACAGTCGACAGGTTGTCCTGCAGTTGGATGGTTGCGAGGTGGCGACATTAATGGAACGGAGTTCTTACGGAGACTGTTGAGGATTGGAGCGATTAAACATGAAGATGAAGGCAGCAAGGAGAGGAGGTTTCATTCAAGTAGCAGAGTATACTGTAACTGTGTATACCCCCGGTCCCCAGCAAGGCAACAAAGGAGCATGGGGTGGGTATATACGGAGGGCCCACCGTGCTGCAGTCTGCTTTGGAGGCTCCCAGATCCAGTCCGCTTTGTGGGCCTGTGGGGGCTCCCGACGGGCCCAGTGAGCGCTGACACGCTCAACAGCCAGTCAGCCCAGCCCAACCACAGGACAGGAGTCAAGTCGGTGAGAACTGCAAAGTGGTGGTGAGTGATGAACACGTGACCGTGCTGGAGATATGAATTAACGGTCTCCTTTTTAACGCACTCCAATACTAGGAAATAATTTTATTTAAGTGGCATAATAATAACTAAAAAATTGAATTGATAATAAATGATTCAAGAACTAACTGTGTTTGTACAGGTTTTGCAGTTCTGGCCGCAGAATGAGCATGCACATTACAACACAGAACAACATTTTTTTTATTGGGAACACAGAACAACAATTAAGGATAGAATAGAGCTTAAACGAGTTGTGATTGAGAGTCAGCTGTTCCTTGCTTGCTTGCGTGACGGTGAGTGCTGGGCGGGCTCACATACCCCAAACTGGCCAGTTGACTTGACCAGGCTCAAAGCTTAGTCCACCGTCGTCAACTTAGAGTTGGGCTTCTACAAGGCTGGGGTAGCGCCCTCGTAGAAAGCGGGCGGCCGGCCCAGGTTGCTGTACCAGAAAGTCCCGGAGGCAGGCACTAGGCTAGGCCGGTCGTCAGGGCAAATTTGGGTTATCATGTCATAGATTTGACAAACTATGATTTTAGCTAGTAATTGGTTAGCTAATCTTTCACAACTTTTTTATCTAAGATTTGGCTTGCTAAATTTTTAGTAGGACAAATTTTGGTTGTCAAACAACCAGGCTCGAAACCTTGTGCTGCAGGCGGGAGGAGGCCGGCGGCCGGTAAAGCAGCAGCCCGCCGCCCCCGGTCCGCGCTTGCCCGACGACGTGCGTCCAATCCGCGGGCGCGGCTCCTGGCCTGTAACCGAGGAATGCCAGATGGCATGGCAGGCGGGCTCAACGCGCTTCTGCGAAGGCGACGACGGGTTCACGGCCGCCAAAGCGTGTGCGTGTGTGAACACGAAACGTTCCGTGTCTGCTAGTAGTCCACATGACATCATCGACAGCCCAAATCATAGTCTAGGCACGAAATTTCTTGTGTCCAGCAAGTCGATTTTTCACTTGTTTTCGTCGATTGATCATTATATAATAATATACGAGTATTGGAGAACATTACATACGCGTATACTACACACACATTTTTTTGATTTATACTTGTATGTATCTACAAGAAGATTAGGCGATCTTATCCTCGATCGGCGTACAGCAGGCAGAAATCGGCGGCGTCGTCCTTGGCAGCGGCGGCGCGTCCTCCTCCGCGTCCCCGGCGCGTGAAGGACAAGGGCATGAGCGGCGCCAGCGACGTGGCGAAGCGCGCGGACATGGACCGCCGGTGCGACGGCTGCGACGCCTGCGCTGGCGGAGAGAACGGGAGCTCCGACGACGCGACCGACGAGGAGGCCCGCCGGCCGTGCGCGGGGGCGAGTGCACCGACCCGGGCGGCGGGAGGAAGCGCCAGCCTCGGAGTCGGAGCAGTCGTCGCTGGAGGGACGACGTCGCCGGCAGCGGCTGGGTCCTGCTGCTGCTTGGGGATGCCCGGCTGCAGCTCCCACTTGAACGGGACGGTGCCGGGCCTCTTGAACGACTCGTCCAACGCCATGGCCGGCGGTTTGGTCTATGCTCTCCGATCCTGCCTCTTGCTGGTCTGTGGTGTGGACTCTAGGGGTGCTCTGTCAGGCTCAGGCATGAGAGCTGCTGCATATAAACGCCCACCGGCCACCGAGTACAGTAGTGCACCTGTTAGCAAAGTGGTCCCTGTCTTCTTGGGTTATTGACTAATGGGCCAGCAAGCATTTCCCTTGTGTTCAGTCAGTCATGTGCGCATCCGCATCATGCTGGGCGGTTGGTTATCCAAACATCAGCTGACGTGGACATTCACGCACTAGCTCCTGGAAGCTGTTATTAATCCAGTACGTACTCCACGGCCGACGTGCACGTCCAGTCTCAGGGGGTGTTTGGATGGTGTGGAAAAAGTTTTTGCCTGCGTCGGAGGGATGTCGGAAGGGGTTTTCAAATACTAATAAAAAAACAAATTACGTAACTCGTCATCACGATGAGACAAATTTTTTTAAGTATAATTAATCCGTCATTAGCGAATGTTTACTGTAGCACCACATTGTCAAATCATGGACTAATTAGGCTTAAAAGATTCGTCTCACAAAGTTATCGCAATCTGTGTAATTAATTATTTTTTTAGACTACATTTATTACTTCGTATATACGTGACTAGATACGATGGGACGGGGCAAAAAATTTGTCAGGGGAATCCAAACACCCCCTCAGTCTCTGCTGTATCGATCACGTACACCGCCACCGCGTGAAAACCACCGGCGTGAAGTGCAGCAAGAGGACCACACCAGACCAGGCTCGGCTGCCCGCTGCGGACACCGGCAGTGAAGTCTGTCCAGGGACTGGACTGGACTGCAAAGTTCGGTCAGGTCAGGTATGGGCAGATACGAGTACGTACAAATCTGCTAGTTAAAGGACCTTTTTTCTTAATAAAAAAAAGGGCAGTAGATTTTGTTTCTGGATGAAATGAAAAGCCAGCCGGGACGAAGCTGTCGGGTGGGCCCGGGCCTGACGGAGCGGAGGGAAGCAGACATGTTGGTGGTCTCCACCTCCCGTCCAAGTGTCGCTCGCCGGCGTGGCGACCGGCGATCACGCCGCGTATACGTACTTCAGTTGATGATAGATCGGCAGTCGGTAGCCCGAGTTGCTACTTCTGATTTTTTTTCTTTTCTCCATCATATAATGCATGAAGAGCCGGCGCCGCCAAATCTTTGAATCATTGGCCCTTCGTCGACGTGGCTAACAACTCAATGTGCCTTAGATTCCACTAACCTATGCTATACTATGTCACTATGTGTGTGCTCGATATACAAAAGGTCTGGAACATTTTGTTATTGTAAAAATTAATGAGGTAATTACTTGGATGATTTTTGCATAAATAAGCCACATCTATGCAGAAATTAGTAAAATGAAGGGTCATTTTTTTTTTTGGGAAAAGAAACGAAGCTACAGAGTGCACCTTTTTGACGTACGCAGAAATTATTAGTAATAAAAATATATGAAGGGTCATTTTTCTTGCAAAAATTGCCAGAACCAACTTGGGCTCAAAGCCGTTTGTCCTTTGGGCTCGTCAAGCCCAAGCCAGTGGCGCCCCCACGCCATATGGGCTCCTTTCGATACAGGGTCCCCAAAACCATGCACTGCGGGAAACAGTTGTCTGTAAAATTGGAAGCCCTACCAAAATGTTTTCGGTTGACATTTGGGAGGCGAGGGGAGCAAATTCGGCAAAATACAAACTATTCACAGATAAGGTCCTCAAAAAAATCAGAGATTTTTGGAGGAAATTCAGAAATGTAACAAAACCAAACTTTGAAACAGACATCAGATCCACAGAAATGCATTAGGCGAGGTTAACCAGTAGCACTAATCATCTACTAGAATTCAAAGCAAGAACCAAAGCAAATAGACAGAAAAAATGCCTCAATTCTCCATAACAAACACACCAAGTACAGTAGATTTTGTTTAATATCCCTACAAATATTTGGAAAATTTACAGCACAACAAACTATCAATTGATCTATTTTTATTAAAATATTATGAGTTTGATTAAATATTGTACAAATAATTTAAAAGCTATTGACATATATACTTGTGTATATTTTATCACACTTAACTCCCTTTGTTCTAAAAAAAATGCAATTATGGAAAGCGTGTCAGTCAAACTATGTTAACTTTGACTAAATTTATAGCAAAAAATACTAACATTTATGTCTCAAAATAAATTTATTATAAAAATATATTTCATAACCAATCTAACGATACTTATTTTGTATCATAAGTTTAAGTATTTTTACATATAATTTTAGTCAAAGTTCGTAATGTTTGACTCCTTGGGATGCGAGAATTGCATGTTTTTTTTTTTTTTTTTTGATGGATGGAGTATCATCATATTTGTTCGGTCTCCCTTAATAAAAAATGTTAGTTTGCCACTGCTAGGGACTGCATGCATAATGTTGAACCAGACTTTATACAAACCTGTAAAGATCACTTTTTGGCACATCATATGGCTGCTCTTAAGAAAAAATAGAAACAAACTTTATGGTATGCATGCATGGGACAGGATATGATGGCAGCCTATATTGCTTGACACTCGCCTTTAGTGACATTCCATCACGCCTGTTATTGGCTAACTGCGATCTGCAAGATTGGATCATCAACACTTTTAACATGCAGCTAGTTTGTTTGTTGGTGAGTGATGATGCATCACATCGATAGGCTGGTCCCTGCTCTTCCTTTCTGCGCTCGTCCTTGACTATCTTGTTAGCTTTTGCTAGTTGCCTAGTTGGTTCATGACATCTGCAAGATTGGATCATCGAGACCACAGTCCACAATGCAAGCCATGCATGTATGTTGCATACTTATCGCATATATGCACGAGCTAGACTGTGAGTCAGGTCAACTACTAGCTACTAGTCTACACTTCTACAGCTGGGGCTGTTTAAAACCCTCGATTATTGTGGACAGTTTTAGATTGCATGACCATGCATTACAAAGGTGATTGAGAGCAAGTATAACAAGAGGCTATATCCTAATGCAGAGTAGAGAAAGAGAAGAAAAGCAGGATGTAAACTTACATATATACGAGTGGACTGATAGATTGACTTTAAGTTTTCATACAGCCAACAACCGACTGTATTATTAGCCGTGCTCTGAGATAGCTTGTAGGTATAATGTTTCGTAATCTGAGCTAGCTAGGTCATCAGTGGATTAACTGAAGACCACGTATCCAAATCTAGAACGTCAAGATCACAAGCCGGATCGCAAAAATGTGTATTACGTACATGGTAGAAAAGTTTCTTAGCTATAGCTAGATGCCGATGTATGGTTGTAGGACGGCCGATCTCGTCGAAAAGTTAATGAACATGTTGGAGACACTATATACTATCTTTTCTCTAGTGTCGTTGATTATAGGTGAGTGGCTAGCTAACCTAGTGGTAGTGGTAGGGTTTTCTTTTGGCTTCACACGTGCATTGCATTTGTTTCCAACGGTATGCAGTTTACTGGAAAATTTTATTGGATCTCAGTTTTGCAATCTCCATGCTCAAAAAGTCATCCAAAACAATCTCCAGGCTCAAACTTTGTGCTACTATATTATGCTTAAAAACCGGAGGCGGAGGAGCAAAGAGGAGTACATGTATGGTACCATTACTTCCTCCCTCCGTTGTTTTTCTTCCTAAGAACTAGTTTTGACTAAATATACATAAAAATAATTATGGTATAAAATTAGTATTATTCGAAAGATTTTTAAATCTAGTTTTTGGTAAATTTATTTAGAGATATAAATGTTGCACGTATTTTTTATAAATCGAGTTAAATTTATAAATCGAGTTAAATTTAACTACAGAAAAATCAATAAATTATCTTTTATGAGTTGTTGTTTTAATTATGCCAAATATTTGTTGGCCGTAAAAGGTTGTTGTCTAGGCTGGTCTGAAAATTCAGATACAAAGAGTACTCACTCCGTCCTAAGATGTTCGAATGTAATTTTTTTAATAAATTTATTTAAAGATACGAATATCGCACGTATTTTATGCGAATCGAGTTAAATTTTATGACATGTAATGCAAAAGCGATGAATGTTCTGAGAAGGAGAGAGTATAGCAAGACTCTTGCTGCCGCGCCGGCGGGTTACATTGTCAGCCTATAGCTTTGCTCAATTTTCCTAATCACCCATGCACGCACCGCTCATCCAAGTGGCAGATGGGCCGTGTACAGTAAGTAGTACAGAGACCCGCATCGAGAGGTCATCAGATCAGAGCCATGAGGCATTCATTCACCCACGCAATGACGCAGACGCCGGGCGCGGCCTCGGCCATGCACAGCCCAGGGCCCTTGGTGCGCATCATCAGGTGCCGCATTGCATTGCATGGGGAGGGGGACCAGCAGCGCTAGCCCCGCTAGTACTGCCTCATCCTCATCAATGCCTCGGCCGAGGGCCGGCGACGACGATGCCGGTGGTCGAGAACGCGCACAGTACGGAGGAAGTACTGTAGCAGTGGTGATCCAGAGGACTCGCACGCCAATCCTGTCTCTTGTGCCTGGCTGCCTGCACACTGCTGCACTAGTAGTACATGGGATGGGACGGCGCGATGCACGCAATGCATTGCGCGACGAGACCTGACCCTGGCCGGCCGGCGGCTTCCTGCCTGCGGTCCCCGGCCCCGGACGTCGTGCACATGCATGACGTCCGCTTCCGCTGCCGCTGCCCGCCCGGTTGGTCTCTCCTCTGGAGGTCTCAGGTCAACACTTGGGCACGCAGCCAGACACGGACAGCCGCCGGCTTCTCGGCTGTTCCAACGCAAGGAAGGAATGGTCCACGTGGTCCCAGTGGTAGACATGCATGCATGTTCCAATCCCAGCACGAGCACATCACATGAACACAACTGTTCAGACCGACATTATCCTTGTACAGTACTTGTAGCCATCGATCCATCCTGGTCTCCAAAGTCCAAACAGGACAACAACCCCACACCACACGCCGCTCCGATCCGCCCTCTGCTCTGCGTGTCTGTTCCTTCGTTCCCACATTGGGACCATCAATCATCAGGGATGCCATTGCCATTGCCATGCTCCGTCAGGCAGTAGCAATAGCAGTAGCAGTAGCACGCTGCTGGATCTTTTCTTACGTGATAAAATTCAAGGTAGGAATGGATTGTCCGACTGCCCGGGCAAAGGCAAAACTATGGGGGATGCGCCTGTCCGGGAAGCAGGCCAAGCACGGCCCTTGGATCGCTTTCCCTGTTTCCAGGGATCTGTTGCCGTTGCCGATACAGGAAAGATCTCTATCTATTCCTGTTTCCTAGTGGCGGTGGTCCTGGTCTACTACTATACTATACCTGGCGGTACCTGCTAATGAGTGGATATAGATACATATCAGCATCTTCATGGATTATGCATGTAGTAATCGTCGGCATCTTCGTGTGAATTTTTGGATGCAGATGGAGCACAGCTCAGACGGCCACTCACGCTGATATGATAAAACGATACTGTATGATGGTGGATTAATTATGAGTAGTATTGGTGGGGCACTCTAGAATAATGCTCCCAATCTTTGTTGGTCTTCCATGCTGCTCCCAATCTTGTGCTGCTCGCCTGCGCTCCGAAATAGTAGTATTGCTCGCTTTCTGCTGCCTCCACATATATTTCTAATGGAAACTTGAAATGTTGTTAACATCTGTTTTCTATAAATAAAATGTAGTTAAATTTAAAAAGTTTGATTAGCACAAATAATTAGAAGAAGAAGAAGAAAAAAAAAAGAAACCGCGAATCCTCCGCATTAGCGACATCAGAGGATCGTTGTTCCCACGATGGACGTAAAGCTGGTTGTCGATACAGTGTTCCCCATTACTGTACTGTACTTTAGAAAGGGCAACAGTAGCTTCCAACGCGTATAATCAGCACAACACACAGACAGGGCGGTCAAGCAAGAAGGCAGTCAAAATCTTACGCCATCGGATCCAATGCCTTGTCGGATCAATTTATATATGCAAAGAGTCCACAGCACGAGCTTCATCCGCGGCAGTATTTGACTTCAGTCTAGCACTAGTAAGTAGTAGTATTATTAGTTAATTAATCTTAACAAAGCAGCACTAATCTTGAACCAAAAATTTTGTTATCTTTTCGCCGGAGGGATGGAGTGCCTCGTGGCCTCCAAATCCGAATCCCGGAATCCCGCTTGGCTCCTGCATCAGCGGCACGCTCCGCCTTCAACCACAAAGAGAGGCTGTCTCCTCTGTTTCCGTCCCAGCAGTGGCAGCGGCAGCGGCAGCCTGATTAGTGATTGAGGGCCTGTTTGTTTCACTAAGACTAAAGTTTAGTCCGTTTTAGTCCCTAAACTTCTAAATACCCCTTACTTTTAGAGGTGCTAAACTTTAGTAGCTTTCACTAAAGAGGAACTAAAAGGAATTAAAGTTCAGATTATGAGAGCACATGCCTCTCTTTAATGCGCTTTTAATCCCTTTTAGTTCCTAGAACCAAACACAATGTCACTAAAAATTAGGGACTAAACTTTAGGACTAAAACAAACAAATAGGCCCTGACACGGCTCATCAATCGCAATCGCAATCGCCAAGAACCCGGTGTCGTGTTCAGCAATAGCGGTGTTTCAGTCAATACTACTAGCTAGCACTAGCAGCGGCGGCGGCGGCAGCAGGATAATATCGATGCATCGTCTATATTGTTTAGTTTTGTTTGTGAAACAGTAGAATATATCGATGCATGATATATTCCACTTTACAAACAAAACTTATTTGAAAAATGATCTCATGGTGCACCACCTTGACTTTATCTAGAATGAGTGACTGCTCAAAACAAACAGCCTGAACTCATCATGTGTCGTGGCGCGCGCGTATCTAGCGCGGCCTCCAACCAACCAGCAGCGCGATCCTTCATCCTTGACTGTATGCTTCGATATGATGATGATATGATCCAAACCACAAATATGTGTCTCTGTGTCTCCTCATCAACAGCAAGCTTTTTTTGAACACCGCCAGCCAGCTAGAGATCGGCATATCATGTAAGAAACGCATTGGACACCTATACCTACTGCACGCTCAAAGGCCTTGTTTAGATGAGAGACTGCCCGAGAAATCTCGGAACGCGTCTACCGAGCACACACACATATTACACACACTACTCACACACCCGCTCGGTTCCCTCTCGAGGAGAAATCCCCGGTGAGGCCTATGTAAGGAGTTATTTTTTTTATTTATTTTAACCTATTTATATCCGCTCCCACACAATTTGGAAGCCGACCAACCGAAAGTCTGTGCTCGGTCCTTTGTCCCTGTCCTCTCTAATCTGGCCGTCTCACTCTCGCAATCGTGCTGTGCTGTGCTGTGTGCTTCCATCAACAGCAAGCTACTCTACTAGCCTGCTAGAGATCGAGCAAAGCACTGTATGAAACGAGCTTGCTAGATAATTGTACGCACTATCTTTATTCTAAGAATTATAGTCATTTTGGTATTTCTAAATATATAATTTTAATTATACAAAACAGATATATCGTATATCTAGATGTATATCAAAAACTATATGTCTAGAAAAACTAAAGCAAACTATAAGTTAGAATAGAGGATGGTAGAAAGCAATAACCATATTATTTTTTCCACTCTTTCATCCTTTTGTGATGAATCCCATGAGAAGAGACATCACCGCCTTTAACTACAGTGCAAATGCATGCACAATATATAGACTGAAGCCTCTAAAGCTAAACCAAAGAGGAGCCACCCTTATTACGGTGGTTATATTGAAAAGGTTATGATAACAAGTTGTAATGATAACTTTTGTTCCCGCAAAATGTCACGCATAAAAAATTTGAGTTCAATTTTGTAACTTTGTAACAATGAAAAGTTGCGAAAACAATTTTTTCTCTTAAAATAGGAAAGTCACGTAGGATTATCTGATGGTTCCTTATCTTCTAGTATCCAAAAAAAAATACGAGACAAAAAAAGCCAGTGAATGAAGCTTGGTTTCAAAGGCGAGCGAAGTCGGCCTTCGATCGATGAAGACATGAAGTATAGTACGGTATGGATGCTCCGGTGGCTGCCCATCTCATGTTTTGCAACCCGTCCTATTCCAATAAATAAAAAAAAAAAAACTTGTAAATGTGCATCGTACCCACGATGCCACGAGATTCCATTCCCACATCCTCAGCTCCGCGCACAATGCTAACAATCAATGTGAACAGAGAAACAAAAAGTATATCCTTTTATGTTTTATTATGTTATATACTACATGGTATTATATACATGGTACGTTTCACGAGCACTTTTGGTCTCAGATCAATATATAGTGGAGGATCCACTTTCTATTCAACTATCATAACCGTTTGCTACGACTTATCTAACGTACTAGAGCCCTTTTAAAAAAAAATCTAGCCAAATGGGCCCACAAATCATGCGGCTATTATATTGTTCGACCATAATACAACTTGCTTATTCACGTCCGTTTCATTCATGGTGTGCTATGCTAGGAAAAAAAGCCCTTGTGGCCAGAAAATGCCCACAAAGCAAGTTTAATATATGGCCACAAAAAATGGACGTACCTACCACCTTTATAAAGCAAAACTTCAATATATTTTTCTCACCTCTACTTTCTTTTTTAAGATCCAATTTCCCAACTTTGATTTATAATAAGAAGAAGGTAGCAAACAACTATTACAAATCATGCGAGGGGGTTTATAATAAGGAGAAGGTAGCAAACTACCAGCGGTAGCCTAGGCTACGAAGGTTTGAGGTTTTGCATGAACTTATTACATACTAGATAGTTGTGTGACCATTTAGGGCTTTTGACAGCTTCATTGCTTCTCTTCCAAATGAGGATCTTGGTGTCGTTGCTATCCATTCTAGCATATCCACCAAGGGCGTCGGTCATAGAAGTCCACTATCTGCCTTCAATCTACATTTGATCCGTCTTTTCTAAAAACTTCCCACAAACATTGGCTTTATTGAATCCACTGGTAGAAGATCTCTTAGTGCTGGCTATAAACTACAATTTAAGGATCTTAGACAACAAAAATCGGTATTGTATCCAAGTTTCAAGAAACTTCCATCTCAACTGCCTCCACCTCCTGCACTATATCCGCTAGTGCTTTAGCTAGCTTCTCGTTGTTTAGGCACGTCACAGCCTTGATCGCCTTGATGGCCTACTCCGGTTGATCATCCACATGCATATCCACATAGGCAGTGGCAGCTACATCCGGTGCGTGGCGACCGGTTGCTGATGAGGTCGAGTTCACGCATCAGTTTTCTCTAGGCGCATTAGTTCATCCTTTCGCGGGATTAAGTGTCTATTCTCCATTGTAGCGTCGGTGGGGTGACACCTTGTTTTCAAGTATTAGTTCATCATTTCGCGGGGGTGTAGGACAATGACTGGGCTGGGCCAGTAGGACAATGGCGGGGCAGGGCAGGGAGGGTGGCGGCGAAATTATCCTATGTTCTATCTCGATATCACAACAATATATATATATATATACACAATATATATATATATATATATTCTATCTATATATATATATATATATATATATATATATATATAATGATATTGGGCAAATTTTCGAATTGACTGTACCAATAATCCCCAAATACCAAGTTTCTCCAGTTTCCCTTTGATATAACAGGTACCATGCACTCCACAGCAAGTGTGACACACATGTTTTGCCCTGGATCACATGGAGTATACGTACGTCCTGCCCCTTTCTCCGATATAGCCTTGGCTGATACTATATGTAGAGTGATAGACGTGAACGCTTTCTATCTTTCCGCAAACACACATGGAACCTGCCCCGGGTGCGATCGATCTTCGATCGCCGGCCCACTGCCACTGGTGGCCAGCGACTCAGCAAGCGCGTGCCCCCTGCACGACGACCTTGAATCCACCGGTCGTCACCTGCGCGACCACGGCGAACGCTCGACATGGACGCGTAACAGCTGCTGCAGCGACGGCGGAAGCAGTACGGAACTGCTCTGGCTCTGGCTCTGGCTCGTCATTGTCAAAGGCACGAGATGCCCGGCCGCAGCTAGCAGCCCAGTCCGATCCGCCCGGCAACCAATGCAAGACGGCGACGGCGACCGCGACGACGACGAAGCCGCTAGAGCTAGCGGTACGTATGATAGACGAAGACGCGACGTCGCGGTGTGGATCGGAGTCGCGCGCGGAGAAAACCGCGGGCGGATCGCCGACCCAGCAGGCAGGCCGGCAGATATCCAGCCTCGCGCCCGCGAGCCCAGGCAGACAGCGGCGACACGACGACACGACGATCCGAGATGAAGCCGCGCGCGCGCGCGCGAGGAAAAGGCGACAGCGACGGCGCCGCGCCGGATGCCTGCCCGTCCTCCCAAAAGGGCAAGGAGAAGAATATCGCAAAGCCGCTTTCCCCCAAAGCATCCAATCCATCCATGTCCATCGCTCCCTCCACCTGGGTGATGCCCGCCCGGCCGGTGTTGGGTTGCCTTTGCCTGCCAGCGAACCAGACGCTACCTGTTGACACCACGCCGGCCTCTGGAAGAACACCAGCCTACCACTACTACCGTGGCCGTCCTGCCGCCCCGCCCCGGGGTGCATGGCCACTAGCTCGATCGCTAGGTCATTTTCCCGGCGGCAAAGAACCAGGTCGGCGTCGCTCGATCCGTCCATGGATGGATGGGTGGGTGGGTGCAACAACAACAACATGCATGGCCACCACTTGCCGGCGCTAGCTACTACTCCTATCCTACTAGTTGCGAGCCGCGACAGCAGCCACCACCACCATCGCACAGGCACAGGCACAGGCACACAGCGCACAGCACAGCTGCTCCATTTTTCAATTATGATCCGCCAGGCACCCAGGCGTCCGTCCAGGCCCCTGCACGCCACACAAACAGCTATACTATACTAGTCTATAGGCAGGCGAGCTAGCCAGCAGGCAGCGAAAAGTACTGCATCATCCGTTGCGTCCTCCATTGATGCTCAGGGGTTTGGGCGGGTGGACGGACGACACGGACGGGCGGCTCCGACGACGACGGCGACCCTGCACACACGCACGAACGCACGGACGCACGTCGCGTCGCAGTCAGCAGCCAGCTACATGCACTGTCTCGCTAGCTCACCAACCATTACACCACTACGCGGCGCCCTCCGCCGCCGCCGCCGCCGGCTCGCCGGTGGCGGCCACCACGAGGCGCCTGCTCTCCTCGGCGTCGCCAGCGTCGTCATCGCCATCCGCGGCGGTGGTAGCGGTGGGGACGAGCTCCAGCCCGGCCAGCTTCTTGGCGCGCATGGCCTCGACGCGCCAGTCGGTGCGCCACACGACGGCGGCGAGGACGAGCACCACGCACGCCGCCTGCGCCGACAGGAGGCCGTACCAGAGGCCGTGGAACCCGACGCCGGGGCTGCCGAACGCCAGGTACACCGCCACCGGGGTGCCCACCAGGTAGAAGGAGAGGAGGTTGATGCGTGCGCCCACGGCCGGGCGCGCCGTGCCGCGGAGCACGCCGCAGCCCGTGGTCTGCGGGCAGTTGCCCAGCTCGCACAGACCCACCACGGGCAGCGCCGCCGACGCCAGCCGTACCACGCCGGGCTCCGTCGTGAACAGCTCCACCCACCGCCGGCTCAGCGCCACCGTCCACGCCACGTGCACCAGGCCGATCGCCAGCGCGCACACACCACAGCGCCACCAGCGCCGCCATCCGCGCACGCCGCGGCTTCCCGGCGCCCAGCTCGTTGCCCACCTGCATTGATGGCCGATCAAAAACCCAAATCAGCAATAGCATCTTATCACAGTGAAAGTTACAGTAGACGACGTTGCTGTGCTGCCGAGATCTTTGCTACTGTTCCCCTATGGTTGGCGTGCGAGCCATCCTTGTCTGTTCTTGGAACTCAACAGACTAAAAAACGAAACCCAACAGTGTGTTACAGCGAGCAGCAAGCGGCTCGTGCTCTGCGCACTAGCTTAAGCTAATCTTTTCGTGGCAGCCACCAGTGGCTGTCACTGTGCTGCAATGCAAACACTGTGCAGCACACACAGTGACATGAGAAGACCAACCACCAACGTGCCATTGTCGTTTTCCCCTGCTTGCTGTAAAAATTGGAATGACTGCATGTACTAGTAATTTTCATGGCCTGGGAAGCTCGGGCTAAAATGAGGCACCTTGGAATCTAGTACCAAACATGGGAACCGCCATGGTTCCCTGCTGGAGTATAAAACATGGATGGCCACACCATGTTTCATGTTTGCTGTTAAAATGAGGCACCTGCGAGTGCGAATCTACCAAACATGGGAACCGCCATGGTTCCCTGGGTGTTTCGCTTCATTTTCGTCAGCTTTACAAACAAGAAAACATGGATGGGCACACCATGTTTCATGCTGTTGCATTCTTTTCAATTGAAAAATTGAAAAGGCAAGCCTTCCTTTTCGGTTGGAGCCTATGTATGCATGGAAGGAGTGCATGTACTTGACGTGGTAGCGCACAAAGCAGAGTGTGTAGGAATATGAAATGGTGCACCACACATGTGCAGACCAATTTGAGATGCCCAAGGATGGCAATAGGAGGAGCACACACACTCACCATGCACAAAAATGTTGCTTTACTTACTTTGGCCGAAAAAAAAGGACTAGCTTTACACGCTATTATATACTACTCTACACTATACACCGAACCTAGTACGTATATGCGATGCCTGCAACTAAAAGTCTGCAATGGCACTGAATTGCATGCTAAAACATTTTTTTTTAAAAAAAAACATTGTTCAGGAACAGGACATGTTAAAATCAAGAAAAAGAGAGAAATGTACAGAATCTTGATGTCGGACTACGCTGAAAGCAGAGATTCTCCTAAAAAAATCTTTGAAATTTTGGTCCACGTCACGAAAAGAATAAAAAAAAATGGAAAAACAAAATTTCGTGTGGCAGCAGTACTACTACCTCCGTCTCGGGCACAAGTCAATGTTCCAGCATGCATGCATGGTGATAGCTGAAAATCAAATCACAGTCTCACCGTGGACCGACGAGCAAAACGCCGGTCCCGCGACTGCGATGTGTGAACCTGGATGAAAGCAAATCTATGGAACCGATCCAAAATGCAGTCCAATCCAAATCGGCAAGAAAATCCGGCGCAAAGATATCGCGGAATATATACGATCACTATGAGGGGTCCGATCCATGGAGGAGACAGAAGGGGGGTGCTTACCCTGGTGGATACGCAGGCGGCGAGCGCCATGGGCACGGTGTACATGAGGCTGGTGGTCTGGATGAGCACCCCGGCGGCGCCGACGGCGGCGGCGGGGTTGGGGAGGTACCCGGCGAGCACGGTGACGACCTCGTACCACCACCACTCGAGGCAGACGCCGACGCAGCTGGGCACGGCGAGGCTGGCGAGCGCGGGGAGGCCGCTGGCGACGGCGGCGGGGCGCGCGAAGCCCTTCCAGGTGCCCTCGCAGGCGCGCGCCCAGCGGATGTATGCCAGCAGGAACAGCAGCATGTTGGTGTTGGTGAGCGCCTGCGCGGCGGCGACGCCGCGCACGCCGAGGCCCAAGCCGAAGACGAGCCCGACGTTGAGCGGGACGTGCAGCGCCACGGCGATCGCGGAGCACGCCGCCATGGGCCGCGTGATGCCCTGCGACCGGAGGTACACGCGCAGCGGCTGGAGCACGGCGCCGGCCGCGAGGTCGGGCAGCGCGAACGCGGCGTACGACGCGGCGTGCGCCGAGATGGTGGGGTCCTGCCCCAGCGCCACCAGGATGGGCCCCACGTTGAGCCACAGCAGCGCGATGGGGACGGCGGCGAGGAACAGCAGCAGCACGGCGCGCTGGACGGACAGCGTCAGCAGGTCGTGGTTCCGGGACCCGAACGCCTGCGCGCACAGCGGCTCCAGCCCCGACGCGAGGCCGAACAGCACGCTGTGGCCCGTGATGTTGGTGAGGCCGATGGCGAGCGCGCCCGCCGGCGAGGTCCAGCGGGCCCAGGCGGCCGAGGCACAGCACGGACACCATCGCGCGCAGGTAAACCACGCAGTTGAGCGCCGTGATCGGCGCCGCCATGCCCCACAGCGCGCGCAGCTCCGCCGCCACCGACGTCTGGTCGTCGTCCGCCTGGCCGCCGCCCTTGGTCACGTCATGCCGCGGCACCGCCTTTCCCGGCACCGGGATGGCCATGCCCAGCGACAAGGGAGCGCCTGTCTCTGCCTACTAGTGCTCAGTGTGAAAGAGGCAGGCAGAGGAGGGGGAAATGGTTTGGGGGCTTCTGCCTTGTGCCGGTGCCGGGCTGCCGGATATATATATATGGTTTGGGGGAGGTTTAACTGCCTCTCCGTGCCGGTGCCGGGCTGCCGGCTTTCGTTTGTATTTAAATATGGTCGGGAGGGACTCAGGGATTTACAACAAAACTATGAATTAGTTTTTTTTTCCTGCTTTAATGCTCTCCGTGCTTGATGTGATTTTTACTGAATCTGAACTGAGTCTGATCCAGGGGTTTTAGCCTGGGCGTTGTTGTTGCTAAAGACAGCACAGCACGCGGCGATTCAGCTGTGACGGTGCTTGAGACTTTAGGTTACCATGAAACACGCAGCAGTTTCGACCAGCGGATTGACTCTTGCACCATGGTATTCTGCGACACTACCATTTATTTAGACCCTATTCGGCATATTAGTGGGAGATTATGGGTTTGTTTGCTTCACGCTGCAGCCGCGACTGCGGTTGCGCTGCGACCAGACACTTGGCACGGTTGAGTGCCGAAAATGAACTAGCCGGTGACGGCGCCGCCAAAGCTTTGGTGATATGTGGCGTGGGTGCTTGGTGAGTGCCGCTTGCCATGAGTGCGGCGCGGCGATTTGCGGTGGGTGTCGAATGCCTGGCCAAACGTGTCCTAAAAGAGATCGAAGAGGATCGAATCCTAAGTAAAAAAAATCTTTATCATCCCCTTCAATCTCCTCGAGGAAGGGACTAACCGAATAAGCCCTATGGGAAAACTGCCAACGTCCACCGCTAACCGCCTTTTGGTTAGGCTATTTCATTATTATAAAAATATTCACGATATCATATTCTATTATCTGATTATTATGTCACAACAGATAGAAAGTATGGTCCTATCAAAAGAAAGACGCTTTGCGAGGTGTATTATCTATCCTATACAATTAATTGTTGCCATGTTTTTCTATGGAGCTAACATGTAATATTTAGGTTTTGTGACATGATAGAAGTGACATCGTACCTAAGCTATGAGAGTTGACCATTGACCTAGAGCATAGATCTTGAGCCCGAACATAAGACTTGCCATAACCCATTACATATTGTGCCACGATGTAAGACAACACAAGATACTATCATACATGAGATTCATCTTCTTAATGTTTCATATCAAATGCTTTGCATCAGAAAAACCCAGATATAACCTATTTGATCAAGTATAGTATAAACCGTAGACTGGCTTTTGTTTCTACTAAATAAATAGGATTACACATACGCACAAAGGAAGATATTTTACTTTGTAGTCTTTATGGATCGAATGGCTTTGTTCGCCATCTTTTACACGAGATTGTATCTCTGAGATAGAAACACTTGACTTCTACCGTTTTTTTTTTTGGTGTGAGCCAATTCAGACCTCAAATGTACCGGCCACTGACCTAAATGCCTCCTGACTATCCTTTAAAATGAAAATTGCTAATAAATAGTTAAATAAGCCGCACCTAAAAAGAATGCTAAAACATCCTTTTTTAGATCATCGCTGTCACAAAAAAAATACATTTTTACAGTAAAACACCGCACTTGTCACATTGGCAGTTGACCCAAGTGGATTTCCACCGTAGCCTGTATATATATGATCCTGATTTGGCAGTTATCCTGTCGCCAGGTCTCTTTGACTCCTGGCCACATTTTACCATGGGCTAATAGTGCCTTGACCACTAGCCCGCCATGGCGGGCCCACGATAGGGGTTGAATCGTGGACGCGTGACATCATCTGAAAGGAAAGCTGCGCATCCCCGTGCATGCACAGTCAGCCCATCAGGCTCAGGACGAGTAGGCGCGTAGCTGTAAACCCGAGCCCGGCCCAACCTAGCAGTAGCAGGCCGAAATCCCACCACTGCACACCGGTGCTTGGCGTAGGAGCTCTCCACGCGCGCGCCGCTCTTCTCATCGCCCTGTGGCCTCGTCGCCGACGACCGACGCGCACCCTCGCCGTCTCCGCCATGCTCTCCAGGCGAAGGTAAAGCGCGCGTCATCCACCCCTCCTCCAGCCCCTCATGCTCTGAGATTTCCGCCTCTTCCGGACTCACTAGCGTCCTCCTCTCCTCTCGCGCAGATGCTTCGCGGCGGCGGCGAACCGGATCCGGCCGCTCGCCAGGGCCTTCTGCGACGCGCCGGCCTCCAGTTCGCCCAGGTCGCAGGTACTCACCCCGAACACTCTGCCTCCCGTTTGCCTCTGTGTTTCGCTCCTGCTGTAGGGTTTAGGCACTCAGGGGAATGCGTCGTTCGGTTCCGTGGCTCAAGCGCGTGTCCTGGTACTGACTCTCTCAATGAACGTGTAGGATCACACCGAGAAGGTTGCTGGCGTGAAGGCTCCGCCTGATGTGCTCGACGTTGCTGTTGTTGGTGGAGGCATGGTGGGCTTGGCTGTTGCTTGTGCATTGTGTAGGTATTGCTGTTCGTGTGCTCTCGCCTGTTTAAGATGCTGATGAATGATGAGTTTGGCGCCTTATGTTTTTTTTTGGCTGGCGATTGATGCTCGGAACATGCCTCCCCTTGTTGCATTAGTATTTGATCAGAATTAGTATCATCCCGAAATAAGGCTGTTTGTCTTTTGGCACTTCTCTGGGAGCATTATTTAACTATTTATAGTTTGTTAAGTATTTACCATGGAATTGTTGCTTGCATGTAATATTTTAAAGTTGTAATTTCTCACACACTTGTATGTCCTGTATGCAGCCAATATGCCATTAACAAAACATCTTAAAATCGCTATTATCGATAGCAATCCGGCATTGAAGTCAAGAGGTTACCTGGATAAAAACAATATACCCGATTCTAGGGTCAGTACTGTGACCCCTGCAACCATTTCCTTCTTCAAAGGTACGATTCTGAATCAAATTTGTGTATCATCATAATTGATGTCAGCTCATCCTGCAACAGTATCTGGGTTCAAGTTTGTCTTGTATGTTTATGTGGCCTTTCATCTAGATTGACCTTTCATGTTGTTTACTCGGATATTTACACAACTATGCTTGATCAACTATAGTATATGGCCACATTTAGATGTACGGGGAAAGTAGTTCAATCAACTTTAGTTAGCGTTTGGTTCACAGTTTGAGGTTGTCATGGTTTAGTAGCTTTGAAGTCCTGAACCCAGCTGTCACCCACCCGTTTTCTATCCATAACTTGCCACAAGTTTGCTGGAAAGATTTGACTGCCACATATGCTTGCCAAATGAATATGGCAAAACATTTCTTTCATATCCTCTCCGTTCCAAATTGTAGTTCATTTTAGCTTTGTTCTTATTCAAATTTTACTAACTTTGACCTTGTTCTTTTAAATATATTAACATCTATGATACCAAATAAATATACTTTTAGGAAATGTTTCATGGCAAAGTTAGTGGAACTAATTTGATGTTTTAGATTTGATGCATTTTTCTATAAAATTTATCTAAGTTACTCCAATGTTTTCTCAGTTTCCTAACCCGTGGGATATATTGTAGCGATATGCCAGAACTTAATAAGAAACAAACATGCCAACAATTCTGCCACACTTTATTGATCCACCATTCTTCAAAGTTTCAGCCTCATCACAACAAATGAAAAATTTACCATCTGTTGTTGTTAGCAGTTTGATTGTTGTGTCGTTCTTCGATTGTTTCTGTTTCATTATGGCAGTGGCAAAACTACCAATTTTCTTTGAGCTCACCACTTTAGACATTTAGTTGTGTACATTTCACTACTGCAACTGAAATACTGGCAAAGTTACCATCTATTATTGTTTAATTTTCTGGGTTTTGTGTGTGTTGAAATGTCTCTGTTCACCAAGTATAGTTTAAAAATGATACTTTTTCATTTTTTATATGTGCATGGCTTGTTCTGCTACCAGAAATAATAGCATTATTGGTAATGTTCCTCATGCCTGTGTGCACATTAATGTGGCAGATATTGGCGCCTGGGAGCATGTTCAACAGCAAAGACATGCTTTCTTTGGTAAAATGCAGGTGAGGACATAACATGCTTCTATCTATATAAACAATTTATTTGATAATGTATGGCCATTGTTTTTCATGGTTTCACCTTTTGTCTCTTTTGACCAATCACATTCTTGGTGTATTTGCATTTCGAGCTTTGCTGATCAGATGCCAAGTTACTAAGTTAACTAATAAACAATTAAAGCAATCATTTGTGTGCTTTACATTATAATAGCAATATCAGTGGGGCATGCAAGCCTCAGGTTTCCAAAAGGTTGTCCAGCTCAATTTACAATCTGAGCATAGAGACAGTATTATACTTCTACAGTTCTACTGTACATTCATGTTTCTGCTTACTATATCTGATGACATAAAACAGGAGCTTATGTCTTTTTGGAAGATAGCTGGTCTACAATAGATGTTTTTGTATCATGTAGGCAGACCAGACTGTCAATGTGTATATTGTGCAAAAGTACGAATTTCACCTAACCATGGGCATGCATCAGTATTTGCCTTCTTTTCTCTTTGGTCTTTCTCTCTCTGTTATTTTCTGTGGAAACGCACAATGAAATTGATGCTCCACTTTGGTGATAACTACGAAACTGGATGTTTTGTTTATAACTGGCAGGTGTGGGATTACACTGGACTTGGATACACGAGGTATAATGCAAGAGATGTGGGCAAAGAATACCTTGGGTATGCTTTAATAAAAGCTGTCATCATTTTTTATCTACTTATTTTTTTTGTCAGTGGTCATATCTTTCTTTTTGTGTTTGCGTTGCTTAGATGTGTGGTGGAGAACAAGGTGCTTTGCAACTCGTTGCTCTTACGTTTACAGGTTTGTCTTTTCTTTAACCCTTGAACATCATAGTGAATTGTATTGCCCACATTGTTTATGCATTATAGGTATAAGCATCAAAGTAAACCTTATGGTGTATTTATCATGGCAAAATGTTGTGTTAGCTTTGGTGCTGCCTAAAGGCCATATATTTCTCTTATGTTAGTTGTAAACAGTACAAATACAATATCTTTTTTTTAATATGATGTGCTTACAGGTATGCTATAAATTAAAATAATCCCCAATAGTCAAGAGCATGGGGAATTTTATAATTTGGTGTCGTGCAACCTAGATTCCCACTCTTGCTAGCGTGCCTTTCTTTCTGGTAAAAATAATCAGCTTTGTTTGAAGCTTAAAATTTTCTCCCTCAACAGGAAGAATTGGATAATATTGAAAATGTGATATATCCTACCAGATTGGTATCTCTTACTTTCCCGTTGAAGAGCAGGCAAGCAGGAATGAAACCAACATCAAGTGAACCATTATCTGTTGGTCATACTACAGAAGAGTTACATTGCAGTAATTTAGTTAAACTTGACCTCAGTGATGGACGGAGTTTATATTCCAAATTGGTGGTAATTTCTTATTTATTTTTTGCATTATTTTGACCATTGTTTTGCTTCATTCCTCAATCTCCTAATCCTATTCAAACTTTGTTGCAGATAGGAGCTGATGGTTCAAAGTCCAATGTTAGACAGATTGCAGGCATAAAAACAACTGGGTGGAATTATCCGCAAAGTGCAATTATCTGTACAGTAGAGCATGTTGTGGAAAATGATTGTGCGTGGCAGAGGTTTCTCCCTTCTGGTCCAATCGCACTACTTCCGATAGGCAACAACTTCAGCAACATTGTATGGACAATGAGCCCAGAGGAGTCACTGCGCCATAAGTCAATGAGCCCTGAAGAGTTTGTGAAGTCAGTGAACCACGCGTTGGATTTTGGTTATGGTCCACATCCTCGCTCTACTGCTCTTGACCATTACATGGAACAGTTCTTTTCTGGCATTGGGAACGCTGCAGCATCTACAAAGGAATGCTTTGAAGTACCACCGAAGGCAACCAGTGTAGTTTCTGAGAGAATGGCATTTCCATTGTCACTGATGCATTCCCATGATTATGTTTCCAAAAGGCTAGCATTAGTTGGAGATGCTGCTCATACTGTCCACCCCTTAGCTGGCCAAGGCGTCAACTTGGGTTTTGGTGATGCTGCTGCTTTAGCAAAAGTTATTGCTGAAGGAGTTTCTGTGGGTTCAAATGTTGGGGATGTAAGTATCTATTGGTGCTTGTGGTTAGCCTACCCCTTTGAAATTTAATATTGGAACTATACAGTTTCATTGCACCTTAACCATTCTTACGATTGATAATGTTGGGTATGAATTTTAGTGTTGATCATATTGCGGGTTCTAGATTTCTAGTTGAACCATAATTAATGCTATTCTAATTTGTTCTTTTCTTTTGGCAGCTGACTTTGCTACAACGGTATGAAAAGGACCGAAAGGCTGCCAATGTGGCGATGACAGCAGTGCTAGATGGTTTCCAGAAGATGTACTCTGTTGATTTTGGACCCCTAAATGTCGTGAGAGCTGCTGCGTTCCACGGTGCCCAGTACATATCGCCACTGAAAAAGAACATCATCTCTTATGCAATGGGTGACACGAAATGGCCACTATTTCGGTGAACATCACAGCTTTGAAACTCTTGTTCTGAACTTGTATGATGCACATGGTTTGTAGTTTTGGCTTGTACTGGATCACTATGAAACATCGTAGAGCAAATGCAATATAACAGGCAATAATTTCGTCCAAAAGCTATCCTCATTGTGTTGCTTTTGAATTGAATTATTGTATGCTCAGGTTAGTTTTTTGAGGCCTTTTGCTTTCTGTACTCAATTTTCGTTTTTATTTCTACTCGGCTGTATGTATTGTATGATGGGAGTTGGATGCAGTGTATTTTATGATGGAACTGTGTTTTTAATCAGAATCAGGCTGGGCCGGTGATGCAAGCCGTAGGCCTTTGAAAGGTTATATCTTACGATTTCCGTATTAATACACGGCCACTTTGATCAGTGTATGGTTCCATTTTTAAGAGTGTTTTTTTGAACATTCTGGTGCTATTTTTACAGAAAGCGTGAAGTGCCAAAGTATTTTAAAATGGAAGCGAATAAAATGGTCAAAAGTTTGAGTATATCTGGCAAATGAGGTTACTAGTTTTAAATTGGTTTCTTGAAACTGTACTATATACAGAAGGAAAATAGAAAAGATGCATGTCTTGGTGAAAAGCCGTGAAGTGGCAATCGTTTGGAAACGGAAGCGAATAAAATGGTCAAAAAGCGCGAGTATTAGATTTGGAAGTACTTTCTTAATTGTCCTAATCAGGCCGTGGAAGGATTAGTACGCGTCGGCGTTGCCGCGTATCCAACGACGGATAACACCACACCCAGTGGCCGGGCAAAGAAGGCCGCCGAGTCGGCAAGTCGCCGACGACTTGACGTGGAGGAGAGGGACCCAAAACAACGCGGGCAGCGCCACGCCAACGCCAAGCGCTTTCCTGCCGCGGGGCGGACACGGAGAGCGGAAGCCGGAAGCCGGAAGGGGAAGAGCCGAAGGGATGAGCTCCTCCTCCTCGGCGGCGGCCGTGCCGCCGGAGGACGACGTCTGCTCCGTCTGCCACGACCGCTTCCGGATCCCGTGCCAGGCGAACTGCTCCCATTGGTTCTGTGGCAAGTCCCTTCTCCTACTCTTCCTCCTCTCCCTTCTTGCCCCCCGCCGCCCCCCTCTTCCCTCTAGGTAGCTTTGGCTCTTCTTTCCCTAATCTCGATCCGACTGCGCACAGGGAAATCGAGCCAGTCGGCCGATGCGGCCGGCCATGCAGAACTGTCAGCTACTCGGTTCAGGATAGATTTGGGGCTGATTGCCTTTTCTTTTTTTTTTTTTTTTTGTGTATAGAAGGATGAGATTCTATTGGTTCGAGTTGTCAAGAATTTTTTGGTTTGCTAAATTGCTGCGGTTTGCTAGTAGGGTGCTCGAATTGGCCTTGATCCCTCTTTACCATAGAGTCTGCTTAGGAATTAACTGCACCCTGCTCGAGTCGATGCAAAATGAGGGTTTAGGGTACTGGAACTGTGTAAGTTGTTGAGGCATATATTTAGCCTATATAGGTGAGTAGACAGGGTAATGCTAGTTGGTAGATAGTGTCGAGCTGTCAACAACACGAGTTGATGCTAAAGAGAGGCCGGATCTTGTAAGGGTGGTATCATAGGATAGGATGAAACTGAAACGGATGAACTGCTAACCGAGCCAAACAACCCTCCTGTAACTTCTGCCCAACAGAGCAGGGTGACTTGTTTTAGGGCAATAAGAAACAGAAGTTAAGAACTACTGTGCCCTCTACGGATCAGTATCACCCATCACTTTCTACTATTAAAAATAACAACCAAATACAAAGATGGAGTTATGTTTTCTTGATTTGAAGGCTTGTGTAACTTCTGTGTTGCATTGTGTTCATGTTCAGTATTAGCTATAAGTAGATATGTAGATCTGTGGTCTTATGTGTTAGAAATGTCCAGACATACATATAAAGAAATGATTCTTTTTTCCCGTTTTCCAAATTTGGTGAACTACTGATATCATCTTATAAATTGCGCAACATCTACAAAACTTTACTGCCTTGGAGTTTTCTCTATTACTGAATGTGGTGATACGATCATCTTTTACAGGAGAGTGCATCATCCGTGTTTGGCATCATGGGCCTGCTGTACAGGCTTGCAAGTGTCCCATTTGCCGCCGCCTTATAAATCTACTGGTGCCTGCTGCTTTATCAGAGCAGGACGATGATCCACAAGCTCACCATATTTTAGGAGAGATTCAGCACTATAACTGTATATTTGGTGGAGCACCACGCAGCCTGACTCAGGTTGGTACACTGTCCATGAAATCTGGTGTCTTCACTGTACTTTCGAGAATAAATCGGCATTTGAGATTTGTAACAATTGCTTCGTTTGATATTTCCACGCTGCTATTATTGTAGAGTGCATGAAAAAACAGTGGCCAAACTCCTTGATAAACAAGGTCTGAGACGAGGATTCCTATTGTTTCAAAACAGAATTCGTGTTCTGTTGGTCCTTGATTGGCATGTCTGGCCCAGTCCCTATAGGATTTGTGTATGATTTGTGAAATCATCTATCCAAGAAATTGGACTATTGTACACGTGCTTTAGACATGGACCATACTTTCAGCATATGATTGCTTTGATCAATCCGAACCTACTATCATCTTTGTTATCAGGAGTAATTCTTATTTGGGTCTGACATAGATAATTAGAAGTTCTCCTACATTCCTTGTAGAGAATGTTAGAATTTCCCATGTTAATTGGAGGGTTCTTCAGATATGTGGGTTCATGTTATAACAGATATGGTTATTGGAGCTGTCATAGTTTTATAAGGAATACAAGATACAGTTGTCAGAATTGTATAATGAATATGTCTATTTTTTCAACTAGAAATGTATGTCTCTAGCAGCCATATAATCTCGCTGGAGGTTTTCATCTAAATCCTTGGACCTTTGGTTTTGACAACCCCATTATTTTCCTGTTTTTGTTTTGTTTTTTTTTTAATCCAGAGGTTGCAAGACCTACCCTTCTTCATCCGAAGACTCTTCAGAGAACTAATGGATCCCCAGCGGACTCTCCCACTTGTGTTCAGGGCGCGGATGATGATGATGGTAAGTCCCATAGGATCAAACTATTCTTTTGCTTCGTAGTACTCTTCAATATTATGCTGGAAAGTTACTAAGATTGGGAAAGCAAACAGGTTGCGCTGTTTCTGACCTCAGTTTCATACCATCGCCCAGTGCAATGGATGTGAGAGATGAGACTATGTGAATCTGATAATAAGATGATGACTTATTTGAAACTTGTAGGTCGCACTGAGTGCAATTTATGTGCTGAGCCCTGTCGACATTCTTCCTGAAAGTAAGTTCCATATTCCCAACAACTGGCAACATCTTAATAAACCTGACTGGCAACATCACGGGCTCACGGCCTTGATTCTGCAGGTGTGCTGGGGCTCTTTGGATTCGTTGATGACCTGCTCATCCTGCTGATCGTGTTCCTCCACCTCGCCGCAGTTTACCGGTCTTTGCTCCTGTACCGCCATGGTGGCCAGTAGAAGTTGCTGTGGATTTGGAAGATTCCTAAGTAGATGACGATGTGAAGGACGGACAGTTTAGGCTGTCCCTGCTCTGTACTATTCTACTACGCCTGTTTTTTTTTCTGAGATGGTGAACTTTGGTTGGTTGATGCAAGTGCATTTCCCTTGTTTTCTTCGCGAAAAAAAGGGAAAGAATTTGCCTTCGTTTGTTGGGCTTATTGTACATGGACTACACTTTTTCGTCTTTTTGGAAGCTGGAATGGGAACTGAATTGATGTTTGCGTTTCAGTAACCGCATTGACGTGGATCGCCCTCAGTTCTCCATCATTTATTTATGGGCCCAGTTTCTAACGTTTGGTGGGCTGTAAGCCCATTGGATGTCATGGTGGGCCTGGTGTCTGGGCCGCGACGAGTAAAAAGAACAGGTAAGATCGCCCTGGCCGAATGGGTGGGTTGGCTCTTGCGGGAGGGATGGGATGGCGACGGCGGGGGCGTGTGCGGCTGGAGGCGGCTTGGAAGGGGCACGGTGGAGAGGAGACGCGGCGGAGCCCTCGCCTCTTCTTCTCCTACCTGCAGAGGGAGACGCTGGTGACCTGACGAACTGAGACCACGAACGAGAGGGGACAAGACGGGTTCCACCGGAGGAGCGCACGCGGCTGAGCGGATCCACCTCGTACTGTCTTATCCTTCCCGTCTCCTTCGCTCAGATTTGGTTCTGCGTCGCTTCTTAGGATTGATTGCTGCTGCTTCACCCGGTGATCGCGTCGTCTTCTTCGCGTTTGCTTCACCCGCTTCTTATGGGAGCATCTAGGAATTGTCTTATTGCTGCAACGGTTTCCTCCTCTTAGGATTCAGGACTGATATAGGATTTCGATGTAATCGACAGCAGCCGGAACAATTGTTAGGTTTTCTTCGATTCACTACGCTCCTTGCTGCCCTCTGTGCTTGAGAAATTACAGTTTGGTTTCCCTTTCTGTTCACTTCACCTGCAACGATGTTCATTTCGTACTAACATATAGTCTTCCCTGCTCTGATATAACAGCTTTCTGCTGCTGGTGCAGGATGTTGGCGAGATCACCAGCACTGCCTTTGGTGCCTGCTGAAACTCCTGCATTCGGCTTCTTTATTACAGCTGTAAGATCTTCAATCTTTTTTTTTAACGTAATAAGATCTTCAATCTAGCCTGCACCTTTGCAAGATGTTGGCGAAATCACCAGCAATGACCCTTGAGCACTTGCTTTGTGTCTCAATTCCTCCCTCCAGCGCAATATCCCGAGTGCACTGGTCGTGAAGCTTTCTGACAACAAATGTGGAGGAAGATTGAATGTCCGGCAGCGAAACATCGAAATTGGAAAAAGACGTTGGGAATGGCGGACGCTATCAGCTGACCAAGCGCAAGCTTCTGTTGTGGAGGTTGATGAAGAGTGCAAACAAGTCCTCATTTCATTGAATTTCTCCAGCGAAGACGCCGACAAGATGTTGAAGAAGGCGTTTGGCTGGATCCACTCGCCGTACTGGAGCGAGGAGAGAAAGAAGGAGGTTCCCAATGCCGAGGTAGTAACTGGAGTGTTGAACTACATCAGGAGCCTTGGGCTATCGGACGAAGACCTTCACAAGTTGCTGAAGAAGTTTCCAGAAGTTCTTGGCTGTGATCTTGACAGCGAGGTGAAGCTGAATGTGAGGAAGCTGGACAGTGACTGGGGAATAAATGGGAAGACTCTGCGGAGCCTTCTCCTCAGGAATCCAAAAGTTTTGGGCTACAATATTGACTGCAGAGGGGATTGCATGGCCCAGTGCACCCGCTGTTGGGTTAGGTTCTAATGATGTTTTGTTCTTCGTCACCGCATCATTGATCAGAAACTCCGGACTTCATTTGGAATTCAGATGAATTTTGCTGGCCATTTTTCCTGTAAACTAGCACCTGTTAAATATAGCACAATTGTTAGTTGGTGGATACTGGATAGGCAGCTGTTAGCTCTTATGTGAGCCAAACCATGCTGTATGTAAAAGAGTTGCAATAAATACAGCCAATTCCTGAATGATCTGTGATACTTCAATCATTTGCTCTTGTTCTGTTTTGGACTTAATTTGGTCATGGGAGTAGTTCCATTTTCTTATTATGAGGATCTGTCGTTGTGTTTTGATGCATCCATCATTGTGCTGTCATGTTTCCCAAGATAAAGATATAAAATGCATAATGTGATAACCTAGTCTGACTTATGGTTTTTGTAATTGTTTGTTTCTGATATGTGATCCCGATTCTTATAGTTCCTCACGCTTATAGCCTGGTTTGTGATATTGTATCCAGAAATTGCTGTATCCCTCTTAATGTTGTGTTGACATAAGTTGAACAAAATTTACTACTGTCAATTTGCAATGGCTTATCTGTTCAAAATGTGAATTCCTTCCATTTGGGTATGCTTTAGTGTACACTTTCCTACTTGTTCAGTTGTTCTGCAAGCTTAAATGCCAAATGAATGAGGACAAATCAATTTCCGTTTTTCTTTTCTATTTTCTCCTGGGTTCAGAAATCAATGGCTGGTGCCCCGAAGAGATCAAATCCATCAAAATCACAGGAATCGAGCCCCATTGGCAATGGTGAGAGCGACCCTCGTCCGTCGTCGCCTTCCAGATATTGTCCTTGTCCATCCATGAGAGCGAATCCTTTGATGTCAGAACAGCTGAGACCATCGAGCATGGCGTCAGAGAAGAACTCCATGTTCGCCATTGTGCTCACTGCCTCGGTGTCCATCGTCGTCAGGCCATCAGAGCCAGTTCTGAGGCCGCCATTGGCAACAGGGTCATCGTCCTCCGGCGGCAGCGCGGGCGCGTGGCCGTCGAAGGCGGCGACGTGGCCGAAGAGCTTGTCCTTCCTGGAGAAGGAGGTGCCGCAGGAGCAGACCCATCGGTCGCGGCCGCAGTGCTTCTCGTGCGTGCGCAGGTCGGCGAGCACGGAGAAGCGCTTGACGTTGCAGCGGCGGCAGGTGTAGCTCTTGTCGCAGTGGCTCCGCCGGTAGTGGTTCTTGACGCAGACGGCCGTCTTGAGCGGCTGGAAGCTGCGGTGCTCCCGGTTGCGCTTGCACCCCACGAAGGGGCAGGAGTAGAAGCACCGGGTCGGCGCCGCGGCGGCGGTGGCGGCGGAGGCGGGCTTGGCGAGCGCGGCCGCCGTCTTGTACTCCTCGCCGTGGCCGCGCATGTGCATGCGCAGGTTGGCGTCGCGCTTGAAGCCCTTGCCGCAGAACTTGCACGTGTGCACGTGCGGCGCCAGGATCTCCTCCTTGCCGAGCTCGATCACCTCGTAGGTGCCGGCCGGCGGGAGGCGGCCGTCGCTGTCGCCGTCGCCGTCGTCGTCCTCGGCGTGGTGGTCGTCGGACGAGTCGGACGAGTCGTGTCCCCGTCGTTCCGGGCCGGTGACCGCGTGGCGCCGTCGTCGTCCTGGTCCGCCGCCGCCGCGGCGAGGCTCTTGGAGATGGAGACGAGCTGCACGGCGATGCAGCTGAGCTCGGCCGACACCATCTGCCGCGGCGGGCGCGGCGCCGCGCTGATGATGCCGCGGAGGTGCGCGATCTTCTGCTCCAGGAATGTGAGGCACGTCAGCACCGCCATCGGGTCGTCGGAGCCCGATCCCCCGGCTTGGCGCTGCTGCTGAGCCTCCATCTCCATGGCGTTATTGCCAAGATTGCAAACCTCCATGACGTACTACGATCTCAATGGATCAATGGCGAGGACGATTGGGTTGGCTGGCCGATCAAGTTCTTGCTCGCGTGTCGGTGGTGGTGAATGGTGTCCAGCTGAGGTAATCGACCTGGTTATATATGGGCCACGATGCCATGCTGCTGCAGCCGCCGCGTGTGCGTGGGGTCCATGGCGGCGGCGCGCTGCTCATCCATCGGGACCAGACTTGGTAAGCTCTTACGTCAGCATCGGCGTCAGTGCAGCAGCAGGTGGGCGGAAGGAAGACGGGAGGCGACAGCGAGGGATGGCACGAGCAGGCTGACCGGCGTCGTCGGGTGGGCTGGCTGGCTGGACGGCCCTTGGGGCTCTGGCTTGGGCCACGATAGCGACGCCCTACTGCCCCGCTGCCCTTTCGGACAGCCACATCCAGATGCGTAGGGACTTAGGAGGAGTAATTCGCACGCGTTGAAAAAACGGATCAGCCGATTGACCTGACTTTGCAGACTGCAGTTGCAGGAGCTCGATGATGTGATGCTTGCTTGCTTCATGGTCACTCGGGTTTGTTGTTTTTTTTAAAGAGATAAACCTCGGCTTTTAAGAAAGCAAACACTTGGGTTTGTTGTCATCAAGAGACCTGAACTGCCTGTCTCCTTTTTCTCTCTTGAGCATCATCTGACTATGTCCACGTGTTCACACTAGACACGGTGTGCCTTTTAAGCGTAACACGGTTCAATAGCCTTCTTGTGATGAAATTCACACTTGAGTTCTACAGTAATAACGTACTCCCTCATGTCATTCCTAGACAGTTTACACGTACGCACGGTTCTCTTGGGCCACCTCGCTTGGCTTCGGTGAAATTGGCCATGGCCACATCCTCACGTTCCTCAGTGGTCTCTACGCATGCACGGCACAGGACCAGGTGCGGGGGGGTGCAGGAGGCCGTGTCGAGCTCGGCTCCAGGAAGCGAGTCGGCTCCGGCAACTCTGGTGGTGCCGCATGGGGTCCGCGCCGGCGAGCTAGGGCGGGTGGAGCCGCTGCTCCATCATGATGTGTTGTGCTCTATCTTACGAACGAGATGAGATGAGGGAGAGAGAGAGGAAAAAATAGTATGACAAGTGGTTCCTACTTTAACGGCTTCTAACGCTGTCTTATTTTTTTTTTATTTCTGCATTTGAAGAAAAAAAAACACAAATGATTTTATTCGTCCAACCAAACACCAAACTGGAACCATTCCATCCTAGTTCATCTCAAAACCAATCAGATCTTTAGTAGTTCCAAGCTCAAATTAGAAGTGCTACAAGCATACGTTGGGTTGGACCTCTCTTCGCTACATCCAAATTTTAGGTACACCAATGCTGCCTAGAGTACAAATTAACAAAAGAAACCACCATAACTCAGACACAGGCCCCACTATAAATTCAGCATTAGTTGGTACTTCCTGCCTTCCAATTTATAAGGCATTCTATCATTCTAAGAATCTTGAAGAGTTAAAGTTTTAATTTGATCAAAATTTTATAATAAGATAATAATATTTATAATACCAACTAACTATTCATTAGATTGATGTCATAAATCTTTGTGGTTTTTTTTTATAATTTTGATTAAACTTGAAGTGCTTTGATTCTTCAAGATTTTTGAAACAACTTATCATTTGAAATTGAGGGAGTATTAACTAAATTAGGTTGTGGGAGAGAGAGAAGTTTGTTTTCACCGCATTCTTGTTCCATTGATCCTTCCATGCATGCTTGCTATT
>JADLZL010007828.1:0-37821 GCA_015844335.1 Chrysopogon serrulatus | reverse complement strand
CGTACTGGCCAGTATGTATTTAAATAGAGGTGGACATGAAGACTGAATAAAGGAAAAGATACACCAGAGATAGCATAGTTTATAGTATTTGACGCAAATCGGAAAAGGTTAAGTGGACGATATATATTCACGATTGGAGGAGGGGTTTTTTTCTTAGCTTGGCCGGTAGATTAGGTGGAGTGCTTCAATCGTATGTTCTGATTTGTCAAATGCTAATAGGACGGAATGATCTGGATACTTATTTTGAGGGTCATACTGTTGGATAAATTATCTTTCTTCGCATATATAGGAAATGGATGGGCAGTTTCTTTTTGTTGGTGCATATATGTCTCTGGCGGGGTGATTGGATCTTTCAGTAAAAAAGTTTAGTTCAGGTCACATTGGGTGTTTGATTTAAACTAGGAGGATTAAACATGAGCTAATTATATATCTAATCACATAAGTCGTGGCTAATTCGTGAAATAATGAATCTATATCCTATTCTATGATTAGCATACTTCACTGTAGCATCACATCAGCAAATCATGTACTAACTAGGCTCAATAGACCCGTCTCGCGATTTAGAGCGATTAGTTTTGGCAGCTCGTAAGCCTATCCTATTCAAGCTAGTCAAAATTCCAACATGTTGGGTTCACGGTGCGAAGCTTTTCCACCGACCGATCCTTGTTCGTTTCATCTTATGAGTTGTTTAAATAGTATTTTTTCTCTCACAAAAAATCAGTCCTTCCAACCGAACAGGCTGTCCGCAAAAAGAGCAAAGAATGGCTTCATGTGATTTGTGGCCATTCCATGCATGACTACTCGATCCAAAGAAGTTGACAGACTCGGTATATTAGGAAATGGTGGCTCTAGAACCATCCCATGCTGCCGCAAGCCAAAACACATGGTTCTAGAACGATCAATATAGGGAACGAGCAGTGGCTCGAGTGGTCAGTCCTCCGGTGGTGGAGGCTGCCGGTCACGGTTCGAGCGCCGGCTCGAACGTGATTTTCCCACCAGAACAGTAGTTCCTACAGTTCCTAATAATTTCAGTTGCCTCACACGTGGATGCGTCACAATGGTCAGGATGACGTGCCCGTCATGTCCAAAGCCTCGAAGACTTCGGATATCTCTTAGCCACGTGCAAGTCTCTTCGTATAAGTGTAGGTCTAGGTTGCGCACTAGGGTGTGCGTGTGTGAGTCTGTGTGTGTGGTGGTGTGAGTTAGTGCGTTAGTTCGGAATCTACTACTACAAGAGATTGAAGAGTTGAAAAAAAAAAAAAAAAAAAAAAAAAAGAACGATCAATATAGCAGCTTCGCTACAGCATTGTTGACGCGTACGTGTGAACCAAATAATAAAGCCTTTTCTTTTGAAAACATCCAGGCAGAAAAAGTTTTAAAAGGATATTGTGTTAAAAACGAGCATGTGCCAAGCGTGCATGCTTCACGAAAACAGTTTCCTAACGTCGACGGTTTGGTTTTGCGTGTGTTCACACGCCAAGAAGCAGCACTAGCTGTAGCTATAGGGGGTCAACGAGCACATACACCGGGCCCCAGAGTGTTCGTCCAAGTCACTGGCCGGCCGACGTGGCACCACTAGGAATCACTCCTGCAGCCCCGCCAGTGCTGCTAGTGAGTCACCACCTCTGCATTTCCTTTTCCTTCTCCATCCATCAGACAGCACGGCGTGAGGCGTGACCGTGACCTCTGGCGACGTTGAGGCGCGCGCGAAGGAAAGCACAGAGTTGGATGGAGATCCGTCCGGATCGGGATCTGCTGCTGGCTGCCTCGGCGGTAGCGGCGGCACAGCGAATAAAGAATAGCGCGGCATGGAACACGCACGTTGCTGTTGCCGGGTTGCCTTGCCTTGCCCCCGTGACGAGCGAGTTGCCGAGCTCGGGTCTGGTCCCCCGCGGGCAGCAGCATGCACGCGCGTGAAACGATGACACGGAGTGGCTGGAGAGCGAGCTGCAGTGGCCAGTGGGTGATCGATGGCCGATGGGCACGCACATGCCGAAATCCTTCGGGATCTCGCCAGCCATGTGCGGCCGCGCGGCCGCACCAGCTCGTATCCGTCGTGCGTAGGCTGTACGTGTCAACCCGGCACGGAAGCTTCGGACGACGCCACAGGGCCGCGCGCCGTACTCCATCTCCGTCGTCGTCCGTCTCTCTCTCGGTGCGACAGGCTATGGACCATCGATGGGCGGGCAGACGGCACTGATTGAGCCGGGAAATATCTCAAGACGCCTGCCTGCCTCTGATTTGAGCCGCTCGAGCTGGTACGTGGCGGCAGGCTGCGCACGCGGTCTCCGTCGGTCCGTGTCCGTGTCGTCCGTGTCGCGCTCGCCCTGCCTGCCTGATTGCCCCACGCATCGTGAATTCGTGATCCCGCAGACTGCGTGCTCGATCGGTGCCCTGCCCGCGCGCGGGGCTGCTGCGGTCCCGCACTCATTGCCTACTGTACACGCGTCGCGGCGATGGTGTGTACGTGAGCGTCGTCGAGCGATCGGCGGCATGTGGAGTGGAGTGGAGTGGAGCAAGAGCAAGAAACACGAGGAACGGGGGAGCCGTGACCGTTGTAGTAATAATAACCCGGCGTGAAACATATGCGCGCGGCCGCGTGGTTTTTTTTGCAGGTTGCCCACCACGACGGCGGCACCCCCGCCGGGATCGGACGCCGTGCGTGCTTGGTCCGCCGTTGCCGCGGTGCCCGTGGAAGGATTTTTTACGGTGGTTGGAGACACGTGGGGATGGGGTGGGATGACGAGGGAGCAAGAGCGCAGTCGAGGCGACCAGATCCCGATCCCTACTTGTCGGTGCTAAAACTAGTGGTCCTAGTACCAACGAGTGAATTTACGTGCGTGCTCCCAACCCTGAATGGTGTGCAAGAGGGACACAAAAAGGTTATGTATTATCCCCGCACTTAAGGTGCACTTGTAGGTAGGGTGTACAAGCAAGTGGAGAGAGGAAATGTCCCAAGTCTCGTGTGAGATGATTGAGTGTGTGTATTTGTTTTCCAAGGAGATTGCTCGATTTGCTTCCTCGGATTCACCTTGCCCCTCGGAAGGACCCCCCCCCCCCCACTTTTATAGCCTAAGGGGAGGGGCGGGCTTTACAAAGATGATGTTTGAATAGGAAAGACGGCGGTGGGCGCCGCCTCATCCCGCCGAGGCCTAGGGGCTCCCTTTCTCCTTGTGCCGAGGCCCCGGGTGAAGGCGGCGGTTTTGTCTTGCACGGCCCCAAGCCGATGGCGGGCGCCGTCCCGTGGAGTCGGCTCCTCGTTCTTGGTGAAGGAGGGGACGTCCGCCTCTGCAGGGGTCGGCGGGGCGTCATGATGAGCGTGCCAGTGCACCGTGGCCTCGGCGAGCTTTGACTTACTCCCGGTCCGGGCTCTTGAGGGCCGGGCATCGTTGTCGTATACGGCGGCGTGGCCGACGTAGGAATCTGTCTGGGCCATCTTCGTCGGCCCGGCTCTAGAAGCTGGGTGCACGGTGGCAGGGGCGTGGAAGACTCGGCCGCCGTGCGGGTGCGCCGTGTTCCTGCCCGGGATGCGGCATGCTCCGTGTTGACTTCCAGCGATGGGACTGATTCTGAGGAGGTTAGTCATCATGTCGCCCCTACGATGGCGGGCATGGCCGCCATCGTAGGGGTTGGCGTGTCAGCGGCGTGGGCGCGAGAGGGTGACGGGGCGACTCCGTCCCACCCGGGGCTAAGCGTCAGCGACGATCCACCGTGGGAAGGCGGGCGGTGGATATACGTCAAGTCGGTGGTCGATCCTTGACCGGTGATGCGGCGTGTGTCGTCGAGGCCTTAGCGGGGGGCTCGGTCGGGACGGAAGCGGGAACTCGTCCGAGGGGCCGCTGCGGGGAGGCCTCGGGCGGCGGAGTGTTAGTGCCCGTCCGAGGCCTCGGCAGGGAGGGCTCGGCGGGGGACGGAAGGCGGACGCGCCGCCCCGAGGCCTCTTTGAGAGGCCTCGGACGAGTCGGAAGCGGATGCCCGTCCGAGGCCTCCACGGGGGCCTCGGGCGAGGCGGAAAACAGAACTCATCCGAGGCCTTGATGAAGGAGGCTTGGATTGGGCGGAAAGCTAACGTTTGCTTGAAGTCCCCGCAATGTGGGCTCGGTGGTGTTGGTGCGCGGTCGTCTGGGCCTTGGCAGGCCGTGTTTTGTCACTGTGTGGCCTAGTTTTGCGTTTCTTGGGCCTAATTGTTAGGAGGGCCCTTAATTTGGTCCCCGACAGTAGCCCCCGAGCCTCTGAAGGAGTGGGGACACTCGTTCGTAGGCCGAGGTCGTGGCTTCTTAGTCTAGTTCATGCCGGGCTAGCTGTTAGACGCTCCAGGCGTTCCCTACGCTGGGTGCGCGCGAGCGCACTCGGCGGGTGTAGCCCCCGAGGCCTCGGAGGAGCGTGTGCTCATCCGAGGTCTTGTACATGTTTTTGTGGTGAAACGATTCGTGGCGCCGAACCCCGGCCCGTCGGCTTGTCCGGGGTTCTAAGAGTGTTAGGACGTCTTCCCGAACCGGCTCGCGCGTTGGGGAAAGTCCCCTAGCCCTCGCAGCGTCGAGGGGGAGCCGGTTGGTGCTTGGTCGTTAGTTTTTACGCACCTCAGCGTCCCTTCCGCAGGGAGGAGGGTGGACCTCATCGTGCTATCGTCGACGAGTGTCAAACACGACCGGATCCGGTGAGCTATTAACGGGTGGATCAAGTGAACCGCCCGTGCCCCATTCGCTAGGGGTTGGGTTGGGCCCGAGGCGCGGTTCATAAGAGCCGCACGGTATGCCCGAGGCGGGGCTCGGGTCCCGTCCGCCGGGTCCCGGGGCTCGATGCACTCCCACGCGGGATCCCCTACTCGGCCGCCATGCCGGCCTCGGATGTTTGCTATTTAGGATTGCCCCGGGGGCTAGGGCGTAATGAGGCCGTCCGAGCTGCCCCCGACTCTGTTGCCCTGAGGCGGCTGTTGAACCCCCGAGATGGGCCGACCTCCGTTCCTCGGACCGTAAATGGGCGTGCTGCCCTCCCTTCATGAAGAAGGAAAACCGCCGTTTCACCTCGTCGTGGGCGCTTTTTTCCGAGCGGCCGACGCGGGATGTGGAGCGCCGGGAGGTGGCGGGCCCCACTTTCCCGTCGTGGCGATTGCCGTGCGCGTGTGGGTCGTGGGGCCCCACGGCGGGCGTGATGTCGCGCGGCGCGGCTCGGCTACGCCGCGGTGGCGGGCCCGGGCCTTGCGCCGGATCCTTTGTGCGGGCGGTCGCGCGCGCTGGCGTGTGGCTCGCTAGACCCGCGTGGCGCGCCGCTCGTGTGCCGTCGCTTTGGGTTGCGTGCGGTGTGTATCGACACGGCGTATCGTAGATTGATACGCAATTAATGCAAGGACGGGAACGCGCCGGGTATAAGTACATGCGGCGGCCGCATCGTCCTCCCTTCTCGCCTTCCTCGCTTTTGCTTCCTCCTCCGCCATTGCCGTGCGCGCTCGAGCGCCGGCCGAGGAAGAAAGGGAGCGAGGAGAGAGAAAACTTGCTGCATCCACCCGCACGCCCTGCGTCATGGCTTCGAGGCCCGAGATCGTCGGCGTGGAGGAGTGGGAGACGAGCTCCGTGACGTTGTCGGAGCTGGTGACGCTTGGGGGAAGGGGCTTCTCCGCCCCTGCGCCGACAAAGGCCCTCCCGGAGTGGATCGTCCCGCCCGGCCGACCATACGTCCCCGCGCCCGCCTCGGGGATACGTCGTGAGCTTCACGGCGTTCCATGAGAACGGGTTCGGGATGCCCGATGGTCGGTTCTTGAGGGCCATCCTCGAGTACTACGGCTGGGAGCTGCGACATCTCAACCCCAACTCCATCACGCACTGGCGGTGTTCGGTATGCCCTATGTGAGGGCTTCCTTGGGGTCGAGGTCCACCGGGACCTCTGGCTCCACTTCTTCGAGGGCGCCCTCTTCTTCAAGAGCGTCGAGAGGGGGAAGAGGATATCCGTCTCACGTCGGCAAATGCATGCCGCAGCCTCCGGGCTCGCAACCGGGATTCGTATATCCCGGCGAAGCTGACCTCCTCCAACCGCGGGTGGGCGCGCTGAAGTGGTTCTACCTCCCGAACGACTCCGGCCACCTGCCCGCTTACACCGGGAGGGTGTTCGACGCCGGAGCCCGCGAGGTGGAAGGAGGAGATCATCCCGAGAGGGTCATCCCTCCGGAGAAGGTGTTCCGCTACCGAGGAGGCTGACCGAAGGGGTTAGATGCGGCGGTCATCATCGCCGCCTTCCACCCAGCGTCGAGTTCTCGCCCCTCATGCATAGACAGCCTTGCCTCGCTTGACATGAGGGAAGGCGCCCCCGGGCCGGGGCGAGGATGTCGTCCGTCGACCTTGATCACGCCGAGATCGTCGAGCGGACCAAGAAGGCGGCGTCGGTGTCCGACGTCTCCAACCTCTACAAGGTCGCGATGCGACCCCACCAGAATGTCGTCTCCGTGGTGAGTTTCTGCGGCCGTGCGCGGTTGGTTGTTGTTTGCCTCCTCCCTTTATCCTCATCTTGCTCTTTTCGTCGCAGGGATTGGTCGGGAAGCTGAAAGCGTCAAGCCCCCCATCTCCGCGGAGAAAGAGAAGAACAAGGCCCTTGCGGAGAAGCAGAGGGAGGAGAAGAAGAAGAAGTCGGACAGGAATGTCCGCAAGCAGAACGAGCGGCGTGAGCTGGACAAGGCTGGCGCCGGCAGGCGGATGAGGGACTCCCCCCGAGCCAACGCCCGCCCTCCGACACCACCGGCGCTGATGACGATGATGAGGATGACGAGGGGAGGATTGCGACTTCCTCGGCTTCATGGAGGGGGGAGAGGTCAAGGAGTCGTCGGTTCACCCCGGTCCCCGGTGATGCGCCTGCGGGAGGGCGGCGGAGGAGGTCGGCGCGAGGCCTCGGCCTCGGCGTCTCGAGCCGAGGCTGCGTGTTGAACCCGGGCCGCATCGCCCTCTTGTGAAGAGAGGGGGTGGTCGCCGGGCCGTTGGAGGACGCCGCCCCGCCCTTCACTCCGCCGAGGCCATGGGCTGGGGGCGGCGAGACGTGACCCGTCGGGGGATGGGAGCCCCCTCCTGTCGTCCCGCCGACCAGCCCGGTCGGGGCGGCTCTGGCGCTTGCCAGGGGCCGCCTGAGGGCGGCGACGGGACCGCCGAGGGTGAAGCGCGGGCCTCGCCTGAGGAGGCGGCGATGCCGGGAGGCCGGCACCCTATGCCGCGACTCTCAGTCGCGGGCCGAGACACCTCCTCAAGTCGGGCCCGGCGAGCGGCTCCGGCGAGCCGATTGTACCAGCCGCCTGTCAGCGGGTGAGCATCTCTCCTCTTTAAGTCTTCCATCGTTTTTGTTTCGTTTTCCTCCCGAAGTCCTGACCTCCTTGCCACCGTGGCCGAAAGCGCAAGACGGCCCGGTTCCCAAAGCCGCTTGTCCGCGTGCAGCGGTGAGGCGACGAGCTGAGTCGGCGAGTGCCACCGCTGCCCCGGCGTGGGTGTGTTGCCGACGACCGAGGAGGCGGTCGAAGCGCCGTTGACCAAGGAGCCACCCCCCGGCCGGAGAGGACGCGGGGCGCCCAAAGCCTGGAGGCCTTGGCGGCGCTGCTGGGAGGCCGTGGACCGCCGTCGCGGAGCCGTGACGGCGCCTGCCCTGACGACCGGCGACATGGTCATGGAGGAGCGAGCGCCCGTTCCGCCCCGCCGCCTCGGCGCGGGAGGTGGTGGAGATCCTCCTCGCGAGGAGACCACCCCGCAGGGGAAAGGGTGGTCGTTGCGGATGCTACCTCCTCCGTGGCGGCAGAATGTTGTGGGGTCGCCGACGCGACCCCGCCGAGGGGTCCTCCACCAGAACGTGCCGCCGCGTATTTGTCTGGTCGGACCCGCTGACCCGGACCGGAGGACCGCCGGTCTACGTGCCGGACGACGCCTTGAGTCGACCCGGGGGCAAAGTGGACAAGTACATGAAGTCGGCCAAAAACCTGCTTGGTCCGCTCTCGCCGATCTTCTCCAGGGACCTCCCCGACCGATGAAGGTAATACAAACATTTGTGGTTGAAGCCTTACCTTGGCATGAGCGCCCAAAGGCGGCCGATCCGTTGGCCCCCGATCGTTATATGACTGGCGGTGGCGTCCCCGAGAAATCGAGTTTCTCCTGCCAGTCCGGCCTCGATGAGGCGCTCCATCTCCAACGACGGGAGGCAAACCCCATTTGCGCACCGAGCCGGGCCGCTCGGAACGAGGAGCTCGACAAGCTCTGCGCCGAGAGAAGGAGGCGATGAGGGCGGCGCTTGCCGAGGCCTCCGGCACCATCGGGACCTTGACAGAGAACCCGGTGAATATGGACACCGATCACCGCCTTTTTGTCAACGACGTCACCATGGTGCGGGCCGAGCTTGGTCGCGCGGCGCTGAAGAGGCCAACAGGCTCGAGGCGCGGTTGGCGGAGGAGGTGGTGCAAACGGAAGGTAAGTCTTATGTTTGGGCGCCCATATCCTTGCTTCGCCGCCGGAGATTGACCCTTGGCGGATCTGAAGCCGGTGAAGAAGTCGTCGGAAGCGGGGCGGCCCTTGTCGCGCGAGCCGCCTACTCCTGTTATGAGGCGAGCTCGGCGCTACAAGAAGAAGGTCGGAGCCGTTTGCACGGCGATCGAGCCGAGGCGAGCCGGCGGCGGCGGCCCATCGGAGCGCTGGGCGTTGCCCGGGACAAGTGGAGGCGCGCGTGCGCGCCTTCGATCCGACGGACGGACCGGGGTGTCGTCACCACAGCGATGACCCTCTCCCACTACGACCTCGACCTCCCAAGATTTCCGAGGGGCTCGTCGTCGCCCAGGGACGAGGAGGGTCATGAGGGGAGAGGTATTTTCCGAGCCTGCTCCATCGGGTCAAGAAGCTACGTCCGCTGCCGGTCGAGCACTTCCAGACGGCTATCCTCCCCGGTGTCGCCGAAGGGGCCGACACCGCAAAAGCCGACGCCAGGGCCGGAGGGGGGTCGGATGCCCCCCCGTGAATCCTCGTAATTCGGGCCGAGTGTGCCCGTAAAAAACTTGATTAGTATTTTGTTTTTTTGTGTCGTCTAAGACTTTGGCCCGTCGAGGCCTTATGTTTCTTATGCTTTGACTCTTTCGTTATCTCTGTGTTTCCCTTCCGCGGTGCTCGTTACTTAGTCGTGGGGGAGGGGAGCTTTGCAGGCCAGTGAGTCGCCCTTTTAGCCGAAGGTAGGGATCGCGTTGATTGTCACAGTCCCGTTGCCTTTTCGCAATGAGTGACTTCCCCGAGGCTCGGAGTCCCCTTTTTGGCCGAGGGCCGCAAGCGGAGGTACCGTGGCGCTCGGGCGTGGGTGGCCTCGCGGCTCGGCCGCCTCGGCCTCGGGGGTGACTCCAGTCGTGCCCTTAACTAAATACCAACGAGACCGTCGGGAACGTAGAGTCTACGAAGAATAGCCAGGAAAACGAAAAAGGATTTTCGCGGGGTGCTTTTCGGAGGGGGTTCCCTCTTTCTACACCCGGCGGGGTGTAGCCGTGAAAACGAAAAAAGGATTTTCGCGGGGTGCTTTTTCAGAGGGGGGTTCCCCTTTTCTAGCCCCCCGAGGGAGGCTTGGTTTTGGTAAGACAAAACCAAGTCTCACCGAGTCCTTTTGAGGAAAAAAAAAACGCTATGTCTTGGGGAAACGCCCAAGGACTTGGTGTTTATTAACGAAATGTACAAAGCGTATGTACAATGCTTGGAATTTTAAGGGTAAAAGCGACGTAGCTGTTGGATGTTCCAAGCGTTGTTGAGGACTTCGCCGGCCGTTGGCGAGCTTGTACGTGCCCGGCTTGAGGACTTCGGCGATGATGAAGGGCCCTTCCCAAGGCGGCGTGAGCTTGTGGCGCCCTCTGTTGTCTTGGCGGAGACGGAGCACCGAGACGCCTTCCCCGGAGATCTCGGACCCGACCCGACGGTCGTGGTAGCGTCGGAGAGACTGTTGGTATCTTGTTTGAGTGTAGAAGGGCGGCGTCCCCTAGCTTCCTCGAGCGTGTCCAAATGAGTCCTCCCGAGCCACTTGATTTCATGCCTCGTCGTAGGCCCCGAGCCTTGGGGACCCAAACTCCAAGTCGGTGGGCAGCATGGCCTCGGCACCGTATACTAGGTAGAAAGGCGTAAACCCCGTGGCTCGGCTTGTCGTCGTTTTGAGGCTCCAGAGGACCGAAGGGAGTCCCTCGAGCCACCTTTTGCCGAACTTGTTGACCTTATTGAAGATCCGAGGCTTCGGTCCTTGCAAAGATCATCCCGTTGGCCCGCTCCACTTGCCCGCTCGTGCGTGGGTGCGCGACCGGGACCGCACAATGCGTATCTCGTGGTTGTCGCAAGTTTCTAAACTTCGCTCCCGTGAACCGGGTGCCGTGGGTCGGTGATGATAGAGTTCGGGACTCCAAAGCGGTGGATGATGTCGGTGAAGAAGAGCACTGCCTGCTCGGATCGAATGTTGGTGACGGGGCGCGCCTCGATCCACTTGGAGAACTTGTCGATGGCGACAAGAAAATGGGTGAAGCCCCCGGGCGCCTTCTTGAGAGGTCCTACTAAGTCCAAACCCCACACGGCGAAGGGCCATGTGATCGGGATGGTCCGGAGTGCCTGAGCCGGTAGGTGCGTCGACGAGCGTAATCTTGGGCACCCCTCGCAGGTGCGCACTACCTCGGTGGCGTCGGCGACCGCGGTTGGCCATAGAATCCTTGCCGGAAAGCACTGCCGACGCAATCGCGGGGAGCGGCGTGGTGGCCACACACCCCGGCGTGGATCTTGCGAACCAGGGGCAAGGCCCTCCTCGGCCAGTGACGCATCGCAGCGGGACCCCGAGGGGGCTCGGCTTGTAGAGATCGTCCTCGATGACGACGAAGGACTTTGCTCTCCTCGCGATGCGTCTGGCTCGATTGAAGTCCTCGGGGAGGTTCCCCGAACGATCAATCGAGGTATGGCTTTCTCCAGTCCGGCTTGGGGTCGGCTTCCTGATCCTCCCCGTCGATCCCGTCGATCTCCATGGCCTCGGTTGCGAGGGGGACCTTGGACATCTCCCCCGGCCCCGGGGGGTCGAGTGATTCTCCGTGGTCTCCTCCCGTTTCTTTGGCGTGATGGAGGGAGCCGTGAGGTCCTTTGTGAAGACATCGGGGGCAACCGGGTTCTTCCAATGGCGATCTTGGCGAGCTCGTCGGCAGCCTCGTTGTACCTCGCGGACGACATGGTTGAGCTCGAGGCCCTCGAATTTGTCTTCCGGGCGGCGCACACCGCCTTGCGGTATCGTCCATCTTGGGGTCGTGGCGGCTTGAGTCCTTCATGACCTGGTCGATGACAAGCTGCGAGTCCCCCGGACATCAAGGCGCTTGATGCCGAGCTCGATGGCGATCTTCAACCCGTTGAGTAGGCCATCGTACTCCGCCATGTTGTTTGACGCCGGGAAGTGAAGGCGGATTACGTGTCGCATGTGCACCCCGGGGGGAGACAAAAGAGGAGGCCAGGCGCCGGCTCCGGTCTTCATCGTGGGACCCGTCAAGTACATTATCCAAAGATTCCACCCGGAGCCGAGTGGTAGCCGAGTATCGGTCCACTCGGCGATGAAGTCGCCAAGACTTGAGACTTGATAGCCTTCCTTGGCGCGTAGGAGAGGGTTTCCCCATGAGCTCAACGGACCACTTGGCGACCCGTCCCCGAGACTTCCCCGATTTTGGAGGATCTCCCCAATGGGAAGGAGGAGACCACCGTCACGGGGTGAGCGTCGAAGTAGTGTCGGAGCTTGCGCCGGGTCGGGACCACCGCGTAGAGCGGTTTCGAATCTGCGGGTAGCGGATCTTGGTCTCGGACAACACCTCGCCGATGAAGTAAACCGGCCTCGGACCGGCGGGGTGTGGCCTTCCTCCCGCCTCTCGACGACGATGGCCGCCTTGCGACTACCTGTGTTGTTGCAAAGAACATACAGGGAGGAGGGGCTCCCCTTCCGCTGGCGGGACGAGGATCGGGGCCCCGGTGAGGGCGGCTTTGAGCTTGTCGAGGGCCTCCCGGGCCTCGAAGGTCCGTGAGAAGCGCTCGGACTTTCTTAGGAGGCGGTAGAGGGCAGGCCCTTCTCGCCGAGCCGTGAGATGAAGCGGCTTAGAGACGCCAAACAGCCCATGACTCGCTGCACACCCTTCAGGTCCTCGATCGGCCCCATGCTCGTTACCGCAGCTTACCTTCTCCGGGTTGGGCTCGATGCCGCTTTGAGACGATGAACCCGAGGAGCATGCCTCGGGGGACCCCGAAGACGCACTTCTCGGGGTTGAGCTTGACGCTCTTGGCCTTGAGACACCGAAATGCGACCTCAAGGTCGGAGATGAGGTTCTCGGCCTCCTTGGTCTTGACCACGATGTCGCCGACGTAGGCTTCTACGGTTTCTCCGATGTGGTCTCCGAAAACGCCCAAAGATGCACCGGGCGATACGTGGCCCTCAAGTTCCTCGAGCCCGAAGGGCATCGTCACGTAGCGAAGACATACCGAAAAGGGGTGATGAAGGAAGTCGCGAGCTGGTCGGACTCCTTCATCTTGATTTGGTGGTAGCCGGAATAGGCGTCAAGGAAGGATAAGAGCTCACACCCCGAAGTGGAGTCGACTATCCGATCGATACGTGGTAAGGGAAAAGGGACTTTCGGACATGCTTTATTTAGATTAATGTAATCTACACACATCCTCCATTTCCCACTCTTTTTTTTCTCGACCAATACAGGGTTAGATAACCACTGAGGTGGAACACCTCCTTGATGAACCCGCCGCCAAAAGCTTGTTCACCTCCTCGCCGATGGCTCTGCGCTTCTCCTCGTCGAATCGGCGCAGACGCTGCTTCACCGGGTGCGGACCCGGCCCGGATATCAAGGGAGTGCTTTCGGCGACATCCCTCGGAATGCCCGGCATATCCGAGGGACTCCACGCCAAGATGTCGATGTTCGCGCGAAGAAAGTCGACGAGCACAACTTCCTATTTCGGGTCGAGGGAGGCGCGGATCTTCACCGCCTTGCCGGATGGAGAGGCGGGGGTCCAGCGGGACCTCCTTTACTCCGTCGGATGGCTCGAATGCGCCCGGCGTGGACGCTTACGTGTCGAGGGCCTCGGAGATCGCCCTGCCTCGGCGTGCTTTCGACCGCCTCGACGTCATGCTTGAACGCGCGTGTTCGTAGGAGGAGCCAACGGTGATGACGCCATTAGGGCCCCGGCATCTTGAGGAGAAGGTAAGTGTAGTTGGGGACGGCCATGAACTTCGCATACGCGGGTCGTCCGAGGATTCCGTGATAGGTTCCTCGAAAGTCAACCACGCCGAAGGTGATGACCTCCTTTGCGAAAGTTCGATGGCGTCCCAAAAGCGCACGGGAGGTCGACGGCCCGAGGGGCCAGGCGCGTCTACCCGGCACTACGCCCGAAAGGGAGAGCTACTTGGGCCGAAGGTGCGAGCGCCATCCCCAACAAGCCGAGGGTTTCGGAGTAGAGGATGTTAAGGGCGCTTCCGCCGTCCATCGCCACCTTGGTGAGCCGCACGTTGCCGGCGATGGGGTCGACCACGGCGGGTACCGCCCCGGCTTTGGCACGTAGGGCGGGTGGTCGCCGATGCCGAAGGTGATGGCGTCGGCGACCACGGCGTACCGCTAGGAGTGGCGGGTGCACCGAGAATATCTCGGCGCCGCGCTTGATCCGGGCGTGGGGTGAGATTCGCCGTGATCCCCCCGATGACCATGAAAACGCCATGGACCTCGGGGAACTCCTCGCCCTTGTTTTGTCCCTCCTTCTTTTCTTGTCCTCGTGGGGGAAGCTTGATAGAAGCGACAAGCCAAATCGCACTCCCCCATAGTGTGCTTGACGGGGAATTTGTGGAAAGGGCAAGGCTTTTTGAGCATGTCGTCGAAGGCCCGGGCCCGGGGCCTCGGGAGGTCTTCTTCGGTCGGCCGTGGCAACGATATCGTCCTCGAGTCCACCTCTTTCTTGCCCTTTTTCCCTTTGTGCTTGTTCTTCTTGTTTTTTTTTCGGGCCGCGGGCTGCCTCCCCCTCGGCATTATCCTCCTTCCGCTTCCCTTTGCCGACGACGTCGCGGAAAATCGCTCCCACCGCCTCCTCGCCGGAGGGCGGTTCGTCGCCACCTCGAACGGCTCGTTGGCGGTGGTCGGCATCTTCCGCCCAACTTCGTGGGCGAGCTCCTTGCAGTCGTGCCGTCAAGGAATGCACCGATGATAGCAATGCCGGCCCACGTTGGGAAGCTCCGTACACTTCTTCGAGAAGCGCCTGATGAAGTCACGTAGCGTCTCGTCGGGCCTCTGGCGGCGGCCGAGATCCCACGAATTCCCGGGTGCACGTGACGTGCCAAAATTCCCACAAAACCCCGACTAGCTCGGACCAGTCGCGGATTGTGCGGGCGGGAAGATGCTCCGACCAAGCGCGTGCCGAATCACCCAAGTGCAGCGGAAGGTTGCGGATGATAAGCCGGGTCATCGTCCGCGCCGCCAAGCCGGGCATGCTAGGCGATAGTCGTTGAGCCAAACCTCGGGGTTCGTTTCTCCCGAGTATTTGGCAAGATTGGCCACCGCCGGAACCGGAAGGGGAACCGTCTTATTCGCGGATCTCCCCGCCGGGCCTTGTGACCCCCGGAAGGATCGGCATCGTCGCGGGTCCTCGTCGCTATCGCGCCTTCCCTCTCTGCGCGGTGGGCGGTCGCATCCGGCCCGGCTCCGGCTTCTTTGCGGCGTTGTTGATGAGTTGCGTGCGTCACCATCGTCGATGCCGCCGCTGATCGTCCCGGCGCGCGCGGATCGGGCTTCGCTGATGGGTCCCGTGGACCGAAGCTTCGCTCGCGTCGTGGGGCGCTCTTCGTCCTCCTCCTCCCCTCGGTGTCCGATGCCGGGAGGCCGAAGCTTCGGCTTGTTTGGACAGCAGCGGTCTCGAGATAATCTCGCGAGATCATCTCGAATCCGCCGTCCCTCCGGGTCGATGGTTACGGCATCGACCGGGCGAGGAGAGGCAGCCCATGACGTTATGACTGCGCGTGGGAAGATGGGGGGCGCTCTCCACCCTCGTCGTTGGCGATCCTTCTGTGGCGTCACGCGTCCGACGAAGCAGCCGGGCTTGGATTGCGTGCAGCGGTGGGCATGCTCGTGCGCTTCTATCTCCCGTCGTAGCAGGCGACGGTCGCCTCGCCCGTCCCCAAGCTCCCGAATCCGCTCGATAGCGGGACGCCGCGTAGCCTCTGAGGGGTAGCCGGTGGCTCGCGGTCCCGGAGGGCCCGCATGATGCGGAGTTTGCGGACCACGGCCCGGAGGCTGGGATGTGTTAGGGTCCTCGGGGTTGCGCCCGCCGAGTCGCTCTGCCGGGCGGGCACAGGATCCACGGCCCCAGTCGCCGCCGCGTTGCCCGTCGCCTGGCCTGAGGCTCACCGATCTCCACGTGAAAGCATTCACGAAGTCGGATCGTACATGTCGTCACAGGGGAGTCGAAACCGGGTAGCCGTGCGAGGGCATGCCGGGGAAGGAACCCCACGGCTCAGTGTCCTCGAGGTAGCGCCGGATCGGTGGATGTGGCGCTCGGCCAGGAGTGGCGCCAGGCGCTCCTCTGCCCTAACCCCCTAACTCCTCATAGGCGTGGATGGATCCGTCGGGGATATCCGCGTCGAGGCGCTCCGTGGCGCGCCCGTGACAGCGTGGACGCCTCCTCGGGGCTCCCATGGCGGTGGAGGCGTCTTGCGCCCGTGGCGGCGGCGTTGACTGTGCCAAATGGGCGGGCGTGGTGGCGGCGGCGGCGTCGCCCGGCCACAACGCCGTAAGGTCCTCCTCCAGGCATCGGGGGCGTCGTGAGTACGTCCGTCCCGGCTTGGCGGGAACAGCGCCCGCTGGCGCCTCCAAGGGACAAGCCGATGAGGTCCACCGGAGCTCGGGTCGGGAGGTCCCCTCGGATTTCGGCGGAGAAGTTCCATGTCGTCTTGGACTCCGCTTGACACGAACTCGAGCTCACCAAACCGGATCGGGGTCCCCGCTCCAAATCCGGGCCGGAGTGGAGTGGAGTTAGGGCCGAATCCGCCCGAAATGTCGTTCTTGGCCATTCCGAGTTTTGGCGGGAAGGAAAGCGAAAAGCACGCACAAGCCCCTACAAGGCGCCAACCGTTTGGTGCTAAAACTAGTGGTCCTAGTACCAACGAGTGAATTTACGTGCGTGCTCCCAACCCCCGAATGGTGTGCAAGAGGGACACAAAAAGGTTATGTATTATCCCCGCACCAAAGGTGCCTGTAGGTAGGGTGTACAAGCAAGTGGAGAGAGGGGAAATGTCCCAAGTCTCGTGTGAGATGATTGAGTGTGTGTATTTGTTTGCCAAGGAGATTGCTCGATTTGCTTCCTCGGATTCACCTGTCCCCTCGAAGGACCCCCCCCCCCCACTTTTTATAGCCGGAAGGGGAGGGACGGGCTTTCTGAGACAATGTTTGAATAGGAAAGACGGCGGTGGGCGCCCGCCTCATCCTCGCCGAGGCCTAGGGGCTCCCTTTCTCCTTGTGCCGAGGCCCCGTGAAGGCGGCGGTTTTGTCTTGTACGGCGCCGCCTTGTCGATGGCGGGCGCCGTCCCCGTGGAGTCGGCTCCCTCGTTCTTGGTGAAGGAGGGGCGTCGCACGCCTCTGCGGGGGGTCGGCGTGGGCGTCATGATGAGCGTGCCAGTACCGTGGCTGTAGCAGTAGCTTTGACTTACTCGGTCCGGGCTCTTGAGGGCAGCGGCATCGTTGTCGTTATACGGGCGTGGCCGACGTAGAGATACAAATCTGACGGGCCATCTTAAATGCCACGGCTCGGAAGCCTGGGTGCCGCGATGGCGGGAACGGGAAGACTTCGGCGCCGTGCGGGGGGTGGCGCCGTGTTCCTGCCCGGGATGCGGCATGCTCCCGTGATTTGGACTTCCCGCGATGGGACCTGTTACGAGAGGTTAGTCATCATGTCGCCCTACAAAGGGCGTGCATGGCCGCCATTACCGTAGGGATTTGCGTAATCGCGGCGTGGTAGCCAGAGGGTGACTTTTAGATTTACTCCCGTCCACCAAAGGGGCTAGCGTCACCGATACCACCGTGGGGAGGCGGGCGGTAGATATACGTCAAGTCGTTGGTCGGCCCTGACTGTGATGCGGCGCGTGTCGCCCGGAGCCTTAGCGGGGGCTCGGCCGGGACGGAAGTGGAACTCGTCCCCAGGCCTCGGCAGGGAGGCCTCGGGCGAGGCGGGAGTGCCCGTCCGAGGCCTCGGGGGGAGGGCTTGGCGGGACGGGAAGAAGACGACGCCGCCCGAGGCCTCCGCTGAGAGGCTCGGACGAAGTCGGAAAGCGGATGCCCGTCCGAGGCCTCCACGGGGGGCTCGGGCGGCGGAAAAATGAACTCATCCGAGGCCTTGATGAAGGAGGCTTGATTGGGCGGAAAGCTAGCGTTTGCTTGAAGTCCCCCGCAATGTGGGCTCGGTGGTGTTGGTGCGCAGCGGGGCTGGGCGGCCGTGTTTTGTCACCGTGTGGCCCCAGTTTTTGCGTTCTTGGGCCTAATTGTTAGGAGGGCCCTTAATTTGGTCCCCGACACTATAAAAAAAAGATCAAGCTATTATAATGCACATTGTAGTCCACGGGCAACGAGGTGCACACGAGAGAGCCACAGACTGGCCGTGCAGCCGCAGCCACTCTATGGCTTCCCTATCGGTGGTTTAGTGTTACTTATTATTAGTACTAGCAGTATTATTGTACGCAACTGTCGGCAATTGATTAGTTACCTTTTGTTTCTCCGGTACAGAATTCACCAGCTTTTCCTTTCTGTCTGTCCAAACAAAGGATGGCTGGCCGTCGTTTCCTCACGCGGCACTCACTGATTGCAAGCCTACGCGGTACGTCGTCGTTCCCTACGAATAATTCACTCCCCTCCTAGCATTGATGACGACGATATGGATACCCCCTAGCTACAGTATACTACTCTCACCATTCATTCCATCGGACAGCACACATGTACAGCAGCATCCGAGGTGCCGAGGCACGGAGTACCAGAAAAATAGTAGTACTAGGCTAGATCCCACAGCATACGACTACTAATAGTACGTGCTACGTGGAAGACCGAAATATCTGAGGATATTTGCGCGCGGCCGCGGGATCCGACGGACCGCTCTGTGTTCTGTGCGTCACTGCTTGCCGTGCCGTGCAACGCTCCCGCAAGTACTCCAGCTGGGTGTACCTGCACCGCACAGTGCACACGCACCGAGTGACGGACGCAAACGCGACGCAAAAAGCGGCTGGATTTGGTGCACGTGCTTTGCTTTGTGGGCCGCTGTCCACCGACGGCGACGAGCGCACCGATCGAGTCGGGACAAGCCGAGCCCCATGCTCCCATCACCATCCCCGCGGACGGGCCCCACGAGGCCACGACCACGAGCGCGACGGCCGTGGCGGCATCCGCCGGTCCCGCCCGGCCTGGTGCTAGCCGCTGGAATTGCCGGAGGAAGCCTGAAAAGCACGGCCACGGCCGTGGCCCGTGGGCCGCCGCCGCCTCCGGCCTCCGCGGCGCTAGCTTGCCGACCGACGACGACGCGGTGACGCACAGAGGATCCGTTCCGTTCGCGCGAGAGCGCGACGCGCCTTTCGTTTCGGCATCGTCACGTGCGCGCGGTCGCTCTCGGGCGTTGGACGCTGCTGGTGCGGGAGCCGGAGCCCTGCTGGATTATATTATTATTGCTCAATTTTTTTAATGCCTTCGACGCCGACGTGTGTGGGTGCGGTGCGCGTCAGCGCGTGGGCGCGTTTGGCTTGGCGTGTGCCTGCCTGCCGGGGTCACCGCACCGGCGCACACCGGGCCATGGAGGAGGAAGGAAGGGACGGACGAAGCAGCTGCAGCAGCAACAGCAGCGGCGTCTGAACTGTCGGGACCCGGGACCTGGGGCCCCACCCAACAAAGCACCCCGCACGAACCCTCCCGGCACGGCTCACCTGCGTCGCTGCTGCTGCTTTCGTCCGAGTCCGAGAGGCGGCGAGAGGGAGGGGAGGGAACCAATAGGAGCCGCTGCTTTTGCTGTTCTTGCCTTTTTCCGCCGATGGCACCCCGGACGATCGGTGCCAATTGCCAGTGTCCCGGCCGCAAAAGGTTCTCGCTTCACGACGATGCATGGCGGCGGTTATAGCTGTCGCCTGGCTTGGCTCCATTACAGCTCCGGCCATCATCTCGGCGTAGTACGTCCGTCCGTCCGGCGTGCTGCTCCTGATCGTCAGTTTTTTTGCCAGGCAGGGTGTGTGCCTGCTAGATGCCAAAGCCCAGGGATTAACGAACGGTAGCTGTACGTAGCCTGTAGAACACGAGCGGCGGCGTGTATCAGTCAGAGAAGTCGTCGTCAAAGACTCAAAGCTCGCTCGCTAAAAAAAAATAATAAATAAAACGCACGTACTGGCCGTGCCGTGCATGTCATGTCAGCGAGCATGTGTAGCCGGCCACGTAACGTGGCCGGAGAGCATACACATGGGTGGGTGATCGCTGATGATGGCTGCCGCAGGTACAGTGGGAGCTACGGCGACGGCAAGGGCTCCATTATTACTGATGCTGATGATCAGCAGCTGGTGGTAGATGCATGAGCCGCGACGCCGAGACGGCTAACCGTGCGTAAGTGCATTTCTCGACGGCGACGGCGACGGCGCGTGCGGCGGTTGTTTTCGATCCCTGTTTCTTGAAGATTTCTTCTTCTTCTTCTTCTTCTTCTTCTTCAATTTGGTGACACAACTGGTATATATATGATGATGAGTTAAACGTACGGTGCTCGCTCGCCAGAAGCCCAGAACATTCTGACGAGAGAAAGTGAGAGAGGAGGAAATGGCCGGACTCGGACTGGGATGCGTGATGATTGTGTTGCGTCCCTCGTAGTTTCTACTGGACTCCCTACGAATCACCGTCGTCGTCGTCAGTATATCTTCATCAATCATCACGGCGTAAAAATGAGAGCACGACAAGAGGCGAGACAGATGAGCATAAAGGATGTTGGGCTGCACTCCACAGGCCCGGTACGAACAGCCCGCAGATTGCCCTTAACGTGAGTTTGCGGGCCGCAGCCCACAGCCCACGGATGTCTTTGTAGGAACAGTTTTCTTTTTTTGGGAACCTCTTTGTGGGGAACTATTGCCATTGACTGTGTGATAACTGGTAACGTTGGCTTCTTTTGTGACACTGCTGCCTGTACTCTGAAAGGAACAGATAAAATAATAAATATGACATTATTACTATTGCCACCGTTGGCTTCTTTTGTGACACTGCTGCCTGTACTCTAAAAGGGGTTTTTTTGTGTAAACAGATAAAATAATCAATGTACTAACTTATATCTGCTAGTATTTTATAAAAGACCGAGCAATGACCAGGAAAAAAAAAATGAGAACCATGGTGTCTATAAAGCAAAGAAAAGAAAGAAAGAAAGAAAGAAATAGGCTAGTACATTTGAGTAAGACGCTTTATTCTGCAAAATAGAAAATAATATTGAACATTCGGTGAGAGACTTATGTCTGCTATCTGTAAAAGACTGAACAATGACCAGGGGAAAAATGAGAACCATGATGTCTATGAAACCAAAAAAAAAAAAATAAAAAAAATGCTGCAACTGGATTTACATTTGAGTAAGCCTCTTTATTCTGCAAAACAGAAAAAAAATATTACATTTGCAGAAAAGGTGCAATGTCGCTTTTGTGAACGCTACTTGCTGCCACTGAATTAATCAGGGGCAGTGTAGGAACTCGTTCCTCTTTGTGCCTAGAACCGCTTCATCAGACACGAATTCCAAAGCTTTGCTCCAACGAGAGTGATCCTCAACTTCCGAGAGTACCAAACCTTCAATGAAGTTATGTGTGCATCGCATCTTCGTCTCATGCCATTTTTAGAACAAAAGAAAATATGTATATACTATGCGAGAATCGACAAAAAAACAAATTGAAGATGTTCAAACTAAAGATGCGTTTAAAAAACGCAAGCAAAAAGAGAACAAAAATCACCAAACTTATGCCGAAACTGAAACCAAAACAGGATTGGCAGCCCAATTCGGAAATGCAGCAACACAAGATTGCAGCGCAATTCGGTGGCTACGATCATAAGATTTCAGATCGTTAAGTGCAACACTGCGCTAGCAGTTCAATAAATTTGCCGGATACACCAAGTACACAGCTACTTCGCAGTATTGATGAAGAGAATCGTAGTGACAACTAACAAGCGCTGTTTCTATCACACAACTCAAGTTCCTCACTCATGTGGTTGCAAAGAGCAACTCTTATATTAGTTCAAGAGCCAACAAACCAACACCAAAAGTTTCAACATGCGAGATGCAGCTTGAATCAAGGAATTTTCAGTCTGAAAACAATCTTGCATCCAGGTCACAGCTTTGAGGAAATTTACAATGCCGAGGTTTGTAATGCATATATTGTGACTGGCCTTAGAACTGGATTTCACATGTATATCTAGGGTAGTAGGATTTGTCCTTGAATTAAGGTATTTTCAGTCTGAAGACAATCTTGCATCCAGGTCAAAGCTTGAGGAATTTTACAATGCATGTCACAGCTTGAGGAATTTTACAATGCAGGTTTGTAATGCATATACTGTGACTGGCCTTAAAACTGGATTTCACATGTATATCTAGGGTAGTAGGGTTTGTCAAATAGTTGCAAAATCAGGTGTGGCTTCTTAAAGTTGTAGCAAATGCACCCGAACCTAGAGCACAGGGGGCAGGACTCACAAATCTCTTCACATCTATAACATTTCAACAACTATATAATGCACTAGTAGCAACACAAACACGCCTAATGCCAGGACTACTCAAGTGCAAAACATTACTAAGCACAATTTAAAGTTTCAATTGACAAGGCTCAAAAATGAAGACATTGAAATGGATTCAATAGTTCATACACAGAAATGTTGTAGCAGAAACGATTAAAGTACCAGTATATAGTACCAAATTCCAAATGAGGGGTGCTAAACAAAACTATAGCATGTCTAAGCATGAAAGAAAAAAACGAATGCGACAGTTTTCTCATTAACCAAAACAAGACCTGTATCAATACTGGCAGTTCAGGTCTTCACCGAGACAGATATAATAATTAGCCAAAAAAGGAACTTTCTTGCAAAGGCAAAAGAACCCTCTATTCCCTTCAAGCAACAGTGGCATCTCCACTCTTCTCACCCTCACCACCATTAGCAGAAGACGCATTGTTGGCCTCTGCCTCAGCAACAGCATCCATTTCCTCTGCAGTGGCATCAACTTCTCCAAGTGGGCGAACCTGCTCCTCCTCTGGAAGTGGCTCTTCAACATAATCATTCTCAAATGCATCAGATGGCACCTCATAGATCCTCACCTGTGGCTTCGCTGGATCTTTCACAAACACATACTTGCCCTCTTCAAACTTCATACAAATGTCCACAATTGACTTGACGATTCCCCACATGTTTGCAGTGTTGAGGTTGATCTGTGCGGCAAAATCCCTTGGCTTGTACCCCATCACAGTGAGCACCGAATGGTTGTAGTGATCACGGGGGTTCACACGTGACACATAGCCCAACTTCATCATGTCAGCACCGGCAAGCAAAGCCTGGGCAGTCCAGCGAGCAAGTTTGTTCGCATTGTTCTTGAGCTCTGTAGCAAGGACAGCTCCACGCTGGGTCTCAAGCTTTTGCCTCCAGTCAACACCAGTAATCTTTGGATCAAACTCATTTAGGGCATTGAGGGTAATAAACTGGCGACCACCACTTGGATCAACATTGACAGCATGCACCTCACAGCGAGCAACAAGGCTGATCTCATCATTCAGCTTCCAGCGGCGGTAGCGGTAGCCAACAGATGCTGCCTCCTCGCCCTCAGAAGCAAATGGGTTGGGCTCATCAAAGGTAACCTTCTCACCATTGCGATGCAGCACCTGCTGTGAGAAGTTCTGGTTGATGTAGGTGGCCTCCACAGCGAGCGAGTGTGCTGAGTTGATGTCATCCTTGTTCTCAGGAAGCTGCTCCTGCGCAGTCTCATTGACAGTGAGCAGGTCGAGCTGGGAGCCATCACGCTTGTCAAGGAACAGCTTGTTGCCCACGCGCTGGACGACCATGTCCCATGACTGGATGCTGCGGGGCGTGCACATGAGAGCGGCGAGGATGGCATCAGTCGCGAACACCGTGGCTTTGTCCTCTTCAGCGAGGCGGCGGATGACAGGGTCGTCGGTGGTGGTGACCTTGAAGAAGTTGCGGGACTTGAAGCGCTCGAGACGGCGCGCGGCCTTGGGGTTGACACGGTCATAGGCCCGATCGTAGAACTCGACGGCGCCGCATAAGAGGAGATCCTCCGGCTGGTCGGCGACGGAGAAGGAGAGCTTGGTGAAGTTGGCGAAGGGGATCTGCTCGCGCATGGTCCAGTCGGGCTGGATGTCGACGGAGGGCTTGGCCGACGACGAGGGCTGGTTGAACCGGAAGTTGGGGTGGTGATGTGAACGGTTGTTCTGGAAGTGGCGGTCGCGGCGTGCGCGCTCCTTCTCGGCCAAGCGGCGGCGCGCCTCCACCTCCTCGTCTTGGCGCTGCGGGAGCACCACGCGCTGGTTGAAGCGCCACTTGGGGCCGAACCGTTGCGGCCGCGGCGGCGGCTTAGCGTCGACGAGGCGGAACGAGGAGTCCTCCACCCCGGCGATGAGCGAGTCGTCGGCGGAGGTGAAGTCGAAGACGGAGTCCCGGGAGGCCGCGGCGAAGGCGGCGGGGCCGGCGGGGTTGCGCGTCCAGTCGGCGATGCGGCCCAGCTTGTCGGAGCGGGAGAAGGGCGCGAAGGGGATGGAAGCGCCGCCGCCCAGGGACTGCGGGATCGCCGGGACGTCAGGAGGGCCCCAGCCGTCGGGGTTGGACGGGACGACGCCCACGTCGAAGCCCATGGTTGCGGCGGCGATGCTGGATTGGATCTGTTGGCTAGAGCCGGCGGCGATGCCGGACTGGATCCGGAGGCTAGAGGCGGAGGCGCGGCGGCTGGGGTGGGATTACGGGGAGGAGGGGCTTTAGGGTTTGGGTGTAAAACGAATTTTTATATGCTCGTAAAATATTTGACGCTCAAGATTGCAACTGAGGGTCCTACGTGTCAGTGTCAAGATTGCAGAGTCCTATGTAACTTGGTCTGTGGACGATGAAGTGTCTCGACTCTTACACAGGTCTCCTGTCTCCTCAATCACATGTACTCCCCGTCCTAAAAAAAAAATGTTTATCATGGGATGTGCGTTATAAGTTAAACTTATAAAAAATTTATACAATATTTATATTTTTAAATAATTTTATTAAAAAATTAGATCTAAAGATCTTTCCGATGATACTAATTATGATACTAATTAATGATATTTATTATTTATTAAAATTACCGATATTTGTTTCTCGAAAAACGTAAAGATATTCTTTAGGAAACGAAGAGAGTATTGATGTAATAAATATAAATATATAAATAATTTATATCCCAGATCAACTCACTATATATGGATTGAGATAGATATAAGGGTATTACATATTCGAGCTATGACTTAGGATATGTTTCGATTGAGCCATATGAATCCTACTTGCATGCCATTGTTTGATTTTGAACACTTGTATCAAGAGGCCATTTGGTTAGAGGACTCAAACAAAAGAGCTAGCCAGATAACAATCTACTGTAGATTCCAAACACACAAAATCGAAAAGATGCTCCCTGTATTTTTTTTTTTCGCGATCGGGTTGTGCCCGTTTTTCATTAAGAGAAAGAGAAAGTCAAGTACACAATCCAACCACGAGGACGAAACCAAGGCGAGTAGCCTCGGCAACGCCGAAGAAGCACCTACAAACTACTGGATTCTAAATAAAACGATTACATGTTGCCTAAATTTTGCGACCAAACGTGTAGCGGCGTCACTCGGCAGTGCTACCGGTAAGGAGTGCCAGTTGTTTCCTACCAAGGAACAAAGCATGCATAGCCTCCCGCTTGGACGGTGTGAGAGGTAGCTTTAACACCGTCTGGAACTCGTCGAAGGAGGCCTCATCTCGGGACTTGCGTCAAAGCCAAGCTTTTTCATCATCACTTTCCGAGCCTCAAGCCTCCCTGCTTAGCAGCCCCGAATCCGCTTTTTCGCAGCAAAGGCGTGCGCTCAGATCAAAGAAGTTTGTTTGCTTGACTAGACAACATTGCTTGACTCAACAACATTTCAGCTCTTTTGATTTTAGGAGTCTAGTGGTCAGGATTGGTTACCTAGCAAGCAAATGTCTACAACCAAAGAAGCGCACCTTGTTACTAAGCTGAATTTGCTACAGATCGTGGGCTACAAATTTACCCCCGATTTGGTGTTCCTCGTTGCTGCTTTGTTGGATGATGAGGAAAAAATGACGTGAGCTGAGACCATATGCTGTCGGTCGACATGAAAAAACACACCGAGCTATTTTGGCACGGACACTATCAGCCAATGGCGTACGCTGGCAAGCCTTCTTTTTTGCTGCAAGTTTGTGGGTAAGTCTTGAGATTTCTCTCTTATTTATCTCCCACGTGAATTGCTCTTTGAAATTGATTGAATATGCATCATGAGATTGCTTTGATTGAGATTTATGCCAGGCCTGCCATTAAAATGGAATCAAACAACCCAAGATGGAAGGAAACAGGTTTGTTAACATGCAATATGTGATTGTGGTATTTTTTCAATTTTTTCGGTCAGAATATCTATTCACTTTCTTGTACTTTGTGGTGTGTGTTTTATGTACATCGAGACTTTGATGCGTAATTTGGCACCTCAAACCTCATGTTGACATCGAATTCAGAACTCATGTTGACAGAGTTCAGAACTTTCCATGAGACTCGGACATTTTGGCTTGGCTATGGCGTGCAGAATGCTTTTGAGGTCAGAAAACGGTACAAATAAAAGACTGTCCGATAACAAGATTACACCATCTAGATTTGTTTATGCAAATGAAGGTCATCGATCGCAAGACAAAATAGATTATTTAACAAAGTGCCCGCAAATTGAAACTAGAATTGACTGTTAAGTCCAAATGAATCTTAAAATCAAGAGGGAAAAACCGAAATCTATAAGTGACTAAGTTGATTTTGGAACACAATTAGCTCTAACCTACAGATAGTAACAAATAAGAGAAACAACAAAGGAGAGATTTCAATAATCTCTACATATGAATCCTGCACCAAAAGCGGGCTAACGAATAGGGCCACGTCGCCCGTTAGCCTGCCGGCCGTAGGATCCGGCGAACATGTAACAATCGACCGTCCGATCGGGCCGTGACGAGTACCCCGCCCGTTAAGCCACAAACCCGGACGGTTGCGAAGGTTCGCCAACCCGCTCTCCCCTTCGCCTCGCCACTTACTCCGTCGATGATAGCCCGCGGTGCCGTCGCCGTCGCCGCCGCGGCCACGGGCCTTCATGAGAGCCCATGCCGCCGCCTGCTACCGCTTCGTCTGGCCGCTGGCGCACCGCGCACTCTGCCATTTGCCTACCCCGTCACCCCGTCCTCCCAATGGCGCTCGCTCTGCCCGTGCTTGATCCGTGGCACGCCGCACTCCGACATCAGCAGCGACGGCTTCCCTCCCGCGCCCCTCCGCCCTGCCCTGCCACACCACGTCTCGCTCCCTCCCACATCCCAAAGCCGGGCCGCGGTCCCTCCGACCCGCTCCCTAACGCCGCGTCTCCGCCGCCGCCGCGCCCGCCCAAACACCACCGCCGCAGCCCCGCCCCTCGCCCTCACCGTCGTGGCCATCCTTGACGAAGGCCACTGCTCACGAGCCTCTGCGCAACCACGGCCCCGCGCAGCAGCAGCCCCACTACCAAGCCAAAGGGGACGACGGCAACGGCATCCCGTCCACCTACACCTGCGTCCACTAACCAGGCAGCACCAGCCACCATCTCCGATGCTGTACTCAAGGTTGACATCAGTAGCGCACATTCAGGTGTTTGATGGAATGCCCACGAGGTAAATTGCACATCCTTGCATCCACGTATATGCCATGAATAATTGCTTGTAGCGCTGTGTTTGAGATGTTTTTTTGCAATTAGCCGTACTGCTTCTAGCCAGTTCTCCTTACATACTCACTGTGATGCATGTGCATGTGTCATGACTCATGAATGGTTAATCTGTGGATGTCTGAAACAAACTAATCTTGCTGCAACTGTTCAATAATTTCTACCAGTATGTGCAGAATGTCTTTCATACTGTTTATGATTTAGATAACTGTCAATTATAAGCATGGCATATTTTGATATTAGTTGTCACTCCATCGAGCTAATCCACCATCATCAGGAGGGTATGTTCATTATGTTACTATATTACACTGCTCTTCATTGCTGTGGAGCTATACATGTTTGAGGGAAATGAGGCCAGGTGAGACATGTTTTCTGTGATGTTACCTCATATCATTAACATGTTGAACACTATTGTTTAGACTCCAAATATTGACATGTGCCTAGCTAAGACAATTATTCCAGTGTATTTTTACTAAATTTCTTTAATTATTTTCCTTGGATTCTATCTCTGAATTTACACTTTTCATGCTTCTGTATAGGTGGATTAATTTGAGATGCATTCTATACAATTTATTCTAAGATCCTGTCCAAACACATGACAAAAAAATCCTGCTAGAGCTGCCATTTTCCTTTCCTATGACCAAAAATATCAGATCTTGGAGAAACATTTGTGCAACTTATATACTTTTGACTTGAAAAATGTAAACATGCACAGTATATGACTTTAAGATAAACTTGCTTTAACCACACCTGTAAGAGAGTCTTCATTGGCATTGATGTATTTTCCTCCACCTGTGACTATACCAACTTGAAGCTTCTTCCCATTTATTGGAATTTCCCATCCTCTGCGCACCTCTGTAGATTCTCCTGGCCAAATCAGGATATTCAAATTATGTGTGGTGCTCGGGTTTGTTATCTTTGGATATGATCTCTGTGAAAGTCAGGCTCAATCTTCTTTCAGTGGACTTAGTATTTATTAATTAATTAATACCATTTTAAGTCGCTTCAATTTCAGTGCACACCACCCAGTACGAAGTGATTTAATTCTCTTGATTTGCTACTTGCTCTCCTCACTGAGATGGTGCCTTCTTGGTTCTCATCTCAGATTACTACCTACTAGTACCTATCTATGTGGATGCATCAGTTCCATGTCTTTTTTCCAATTGTTCCGCAATGCTTTAAGATGTTTGCTTCAGTTTTATCTATACCTTCAACAAATATTAATATACTTCACTATCTATCCAACAAATTAGTTGTAAGAGTTGTCAATATTGTATTTGCCTGTATCACCGGGTTACACACATTAAATTTGTCATATATTCCGGGCTGACCCAACACAGGCAAGCGAGCGGCAACGCCGCGCGTAGTTTCTAGTAACCACCGAAGAGCACTCACTGCCACTAAGGTACCAATACCAAACCAAAGATCAGGGCATCAGACTATATCGGTTGCATACATCTAGGAAACAAAACTAGAAATACTCATAGGAAGTTGCATTATTACAAGGTTAATTTATTATGTCCTACGCACATAATAAGAAGCAAACGCTTTCCAACTTAATCCAAATCAGAATAGCAGCATCAAGGGAACAATCGTGATGCATATGACGGCAAAGGTCGCAATAATCGATCCCTGCTCAAAGGCTTTGCCTAGACCGCCCACCCTAGTGAAGTGTTGGAAAGCGAGATACACAGCTATGGCCAATGACAGTACTGCACCACCTTGAGTTCCCCTGTAACCATAAATTGGAAATCAGATGATTCAGAGCACACGAGAAAAAACTATGTTTTTCCGTTCATGACAAATTAGCAACAGCTTTCATAAGGGAATGATGATGGTGCTTCAAAATATGATATGAGCCTACCACTACAAGTCTCAGTGTGCTTTTTCCAACAAAAAAACACAGACATAAGTGCTTGCTGCTATTCACAGTTCAGTACTACAATGAAAAGATGATTACTTGGTTAACTAAAATGTTCATAAACTATAGTTAAATAAAACGCTATGTAAACAAAAATTCATCAGGATATCCATTAGGGCTAATGTTGAAATCTTCCGTACCTCAGATTCATCAATTGGTGAGGAGCAACGCTCACAAGCAGCATTGTTGACAGGGGAAGTTCCAGTTCACCTACAATAGTCATTTAGGAGTAATAAACAACTGGGTAGACCACAACATAAATCGGTTCTGAATTAACGCTATAAAGATGTGAACTGTCTCCAAGTTTGCTATAGTAGAATTTACGATATAACTTTATACTCCCCATTTTCCTTTTTCTCTTGAATCCTAAACATGAATACTTGCAAAAAAGTAATAAAATTTGTTTAGGTTGGCCAACAGGGTCTATGTTGTTCTCTTAAAAAAATATGTCATTTCATTGTCTCAAAAATAAACTATGAAATTGATTATTAAAAGACAATAGTTGGTACTATACCTGGAATGAAGAAGAATAGACGCACCAACAGAGCAAGAAAAGCAGTCCACTGGCCATATTCACCCCTAGATATAATTGTTGGTAACACAAAATAAATAGACATCACATAGTACTTTCACCAAAAATTAGAAGCATACAAACTATATTGCAGAAAAAGGAAGATAAGAAAACACAGGTATAAAACAATTCTTTCCACAAATAGTAGTATCTTACTTGATCCATGAGATTATGCTGCAAGGCGCTTGAAGAGCAAAAAAGGGCACAAGGAAAGATTTGTGTATGGCAGTGCCTTTAGCAAGTAATAGCACTCTGCAAAAGATAAAAAGGGTTAACATTGTTCAAATAAGAATCATATAGGGTACTGCAAAGTTATACTGTTACTGTGTATGTGTTTCACAATCCCCAGGTGTCCGTCCCCCTTGTCAAAAAAAAAAAGGGGGAAAAAAAGAAAAGGTGTTCTCTGAAAGTTGTAAAAAGGTTAGGAAGAGGTTGGACCTGTATGTGGCTATTCCCTTCTTTTTTTAATGACTGTCCAGTGTCACGCTAGCGAAGGGCAGCATGAATGACATGAACAGCTATATGATAACCTCGTCAAAGATCTGAATCAGGATTAATTCCACTTTTTACATGTTAGTACATCCTCCTCACAATATGAGCAGGTCTAGTAGTTGGAAGATCAGAAGCATGAGGTAGATATACACATGCTAAGTGGCCACCCCAGGAGAACAAACAATACTTGGAAGTTCAAATGAAATCATGTTTTTAAGACAATGGACTCATATCTTTCCATATAGAAAATGAATACCACAAATAGGATGACATTTGTTTTTCACTGGAGTGAGCGCTACTAGTTCGTGGTATTAGCTACTGCTAGAGTGGTGACACTGACACGTATGCTAATGTTAGCACCTGATGTCGTCCTGCCCTTGCAACATGAATAATAAGATCACATGTCACAACAATGGCAACATGGCACATCTCACAGGCGTATGCAGGTATCAACATGCCAACACTTGCAAATAGCACAGGATCCTTAATAAGAAGGCGGCAAAATAGCAACAGATGCACGGCAAAAGAAAACAAAGCCTGTTTCTGAACTGGATCGTTCGCATTCGCACACATCACACAAGACAACAGAGTGGGATAATAATGCCGAGAGAAAAAAAAAAAAAAAAGCAGAGTGGGAAGAAAGGGACTTTTTGGTTTTGGGTGGCAGGATCAGAGGCAGTTGAGGCACTCACGCGGTGGCTCCGGCGGAGATCCACTGCATGGTGGTCGCGCTGAGGTGCGCCGACGAGTGACACACGGCGGCGGCCCCCCTGCGGCGACACGGCTGGCCGGCGCCCAGCGGCTTCAGTGGCAGCGAGGCGCATCCCCTGCATAAATGCAAGTCACCAACGGCAGGCTGGATCAATAGAGTTGTAGGTTTCACCGAGGGCGCACATCCCCGCGGCATCAGCCTCACCTGAGCGCGGCAGTCTCCGTCCGCACGGCGGCGCGCGCGACGGCGAGAGCCCCCGTCCCCCGCCGCTGCCGCCGCTCGCACCCTCAGCCGCGGCGGCGCGGCGGCGGCGGCGGTGGCGGGAGCCGGGATCGCGAGCCGCATCGAGATGGACATGCTCGCCGCGCGGAATGAATGATTGGCTCGCGCTGCAGACGATGCGGTGGCGTGGCGTGTCTAGAACCTCGGAGAAGCTGCTCGTTCCGCTCTCGGCTCGCGCGGGGACGGAGGAGGAGGAGCGCGGAGCTGTGCTGTGCAGGGATGGGAGAGGACTGAAGTGGCAAGCTGTGTGTGAAGCGGACGGGCCGGCTGCGAGTAAAAGTCGCGGGCGTGGGAGTCCGTGGGCGGCCACGTGGAGCCCGTCCGTGGGGCCTCGCGCCCCGTCCCGGGCCGTGCGCCGTGCGCCGTGCGCGCGGGGGAGGCAAACGGCCCACGAGGGGCCGCACGCTCCCGTCGCGCGCGCTCGTTGCCGGTGCTGAGCCTTGCCGCTTGGTTCTGGCCTCTGGGCGTGGGACTCGGCCTCGTCGGGCTCGTCTGCTTTCCGTTAGATTTTGTTTGGATCTGCCGAGTGGTGTGGTGTGGTGGACGGACTCGAGCGAGGCAAACTGATCGAGCGCCGAGACAACGGGCGATCTGGCGGGACCGGGAGAGGGGCCGGCGCGAGCTCGTGAGGCTTGTTGCGGGTTTTCGCGGTGGTTCGGTGGGTGAAACGCGGGGTTTCCATGTGATTTGGTGGCCGATCTTGCGTTGCGTGTGGTGTACCGATCGAGCTTGGAACGCTGCACAGGCTGCGAGTTTGTGACGACGGAGACGAACGCGAGACGATGAGAGCCCCGAGATGTTTCCTGCCGCCGTGCCACGGACGCGACCGACGCGCGCATCACGTGAGTGAAGCGTAAAAGTTGCGTGCTGTTTGTGGCTTCGTGCCTTGCCACTCATCGCGCGGTTCGCCTAGGCCGCTAGGCGGTCTCCCGTGCTGCCTGCTGCCTGCTGCCTGCTGCCTGTACGTAGAGCTTCGGGAGATCCAGTGCATTTTTTTAGCAACAGAAGATCCAGTGCATTTGCCAGTGCCCCTCATTACAGGAAGTCTGGACCACGAACGTGCAGTGAGCTTGTGGGCCTTCTTTACGCCAAACACGAAAGGTTCAGACTATCAGCAGCGGCGTACGCCAAACCATTCGGAGGAATTTTTTACCGTAAAATGGAGGTGCAGCGGCATACGCCAAACGGTACGCTACTCCCTGGCACACGGTACATATACCGCTTCACCGTTCGTCCGGAACTGCGCCGCGGCAGGAAGCGCCAGAGAGAGAGGGGAGAGAGAAAGTGCATGCAGCTGCGGGTCCCATGGTTTCAAGTAACAAAAAAAATGTTATAACTCACAAACTAAAAATCCAAATTAAATTCTGATTGCACCATTAAATTTATTTCAATAAATCCTTTAAAACAAGATGTCACATGGATATATTTAGATAAAGTGACAGGTGGGCCCCATAATAGATAGAGGATGATATAGAGGATGGATGGGTGCGGGAGAATTGAGTATAGAGGAGAGAATCTTGATGACTAGGCAGTATAGAGTAGAGAAATAAAGGACGATGAGTGCGGATAGGCTCATGAGGCTATCTGCACTGCAACCTGAAAACAAACCCTGGAGGATCACATACTGTAGAAAACAGCTGCAGCGGAGTCCGGCATATTGTCCTGAAGAGCAGCTCGCACCATACGCGGAGGAAGTAGCGAGCATCCGGTACCTGCCGCATGGCACAGAGCCCACAGACAGCAGCGCATGGGTGGGAGAATTAGTATGGGTCCCACTTCTTCAACTAACTAAAAAAATGTTATAACTTATAACTCACAAAACCAAAAAACCAAATTAAATTCTGATTGCACTATTAAATTTGTTTTAATAAATTCTTCAAAACAAGATCTCACATAGAACTATTTAGATAAAATTTATAGATGGTGACAAATGGGACCGCTGTTGTTAGTTAGTATAGAGGATGATGAATGCAGGAGAAACATGTATAGAAGAGGGAATCTTGATGATCAGGATGTATCTCTACCTAATAATAAAGAGGCAAAATTTCAGTCCATCTTTTTTCGTCCATCCATTTTTTTATCCATCTATTTTTTAGTCCACCTCTCCTAACTATCTAGATTTATATGATCCATGCTCATATAAATTAGAGTAGGTTGCACTATCAAAATGGAGTCCAATTCCATGACGTCGTTGGTTCATAGTTCGTACTCCAGGAGGTTTGGCTGACGCGCAGTGTAATCAAATCAAATTCCTCTTCAAACATGACACATCAACTGTCTGCGTGTCCATGTCATAATTGATTGCATGTTCATGTTGTACACGTACGTGTATGCAAAATAAAAGCCATACTACAAACATATTTGTGTAGGATTTATATATAGAACTACTCTAATTAGTACCCTAGATACTAAATACTATTATTGAGTACTCGAGAACATCTCCGTGTCCGTAGAGGGAGCCGACCGACTCCTTTCCAGTTTCCACGCCGGGCCTCCACGAGACCACGATGCATGCTTTTCTTCCAAGCAGGTTCGATCCCTCTTCAACCCAAGTTGCGTTGCTTCTCTTTTTTATGAGAATTATTTTTAATTAAAAAAAGATTTATGCTATTTATCTGTCAACAGATTTCTTCGGAAAAAATCTGTCTAATTTGTAGCCATTGGATTATCTTTGTGATATGTGCACCTGTCCCTTCCAAATCCCCCCTCGTGTCTTCTATTTCTTCCCCAATCCCCAACACTTCACTCCGCAACGCCGCCGCCGCCGACGCCGCTCCACCACGACCTGAACCCGCTCTACCACGGCGCCTCAAACAGCTCAGGCCGCCGGCGAGGAAGCAGTCGCCAGTTCGCCACGGGCCACATGAAGCTCAGGTCCCCACCGCCTACTGCCCGCGTAGCTGCCTACAGGTCAGGTTGCCTCCGTCGGATTGCTTCCTGGCAGCTGTCGGTTGTCTGCACGAGGCTGCCTGGTGCCCTGGCTTGTGCCTACAGGTTCTGCTGGCACCAACGTCTGATGGCTCGGCAGGGGCTTGTGTGCCTGTGACTTGCGTGGTTGAAAGGGAGGCTGCCAGTGGGTGGGTTATCTTTTTTTAGTTGATGGGGAAGAAAAAGAGTGAGGCCGAGAGTTTCTTTGGTGTGCAGTTAGATTTGATTTGCAATCAGATCTTGCAAGAAAGCCCATTGTTTGGTATGGCGAATAGCCAATTTTTTTATAGTTTTGATTTATGTTCATCATGGTAGATTACATTGGTCAGGTCTGTTTGATAGTTTTTTTCTCAAGAACAGAACAGGACAATTTACAGGGTGTAACTTTGATTTTTTCTATGGTCGTAGCAGCCTCTATGTGTGTAGCTCTCTTGTAGAGTATTTTTATAGGTTGTGCTGGGTTAGAGTTAGTTAATTTGTTTTTTTTTCCAACATTGTTTCAAGCGAAAGGGAGGGAGGGAGATCATTGTGAAGGTTGTATCAGATTTGATTTATAATTTTTTTTGTATAGGTAATATTAGGTTTTGTAATGTGTTTTTGATAGGGGAAGTTTCATGGTGAATGATAATGGATTGTATCTGGCAATCCGTATTTCAATGGATCAAGTAATTCTGTGATTTTTGTTGCTTTCTATTTGTAGCTTATTGTATGAAACATTTTAGATAGATCGATAATTTGTCAATCTACTTGATGCCACACATCTGCTTATTTAATGCATGTTCAGAGAGTTATTTAATTTATTTTTTTTTTATATTTGTTTAGTTGAGTTGAGTGTATTTTTTTAGTTGTATTGTTTTGATTTGTAATGTTCGATTCAGCTTTTTTAGTTGCTTTTTTAGCTAATTTTCTGTAAGAAGATTTGTAAACCGTGATTGTCTCTTTTCTGTCTTATATTTGACTGGATGATTAAGTTCTTGTTTAGAGTTGATATCATTTGTTTGTTTATATATTTGACTTGTTTAGTTATAGATAAACTGATTATTTGATTTGTGAGGGAGCAATAGGTGTAATTGAGTTGAGTTTTTGTAGCTATGTGAGTTTGTCTTTGTGTGTGTTTCTGGGTTTTGTCTGTGTGTTTCTCTGAGTGTGTGCGGGTGGGTGGGTGTATTTGTGTGTGTGGTTTTGTGTGTGTGTTTGTTCGGTGTTTGTCTTTTTATTTTGGTGCCGCTGTTGTGTGAGTGTTAGTGTTGGTTTTCTGTGTGTGTGTGTGTGTGTGAGGATTTGTTTGAGTAATTATGATTTGCAATGGTGAATTTAGCTGAGTTGAGTTGATTATGGTAGATGTCATAGGTTTTTAGCTCAATTGATGTTCCTAATGTGTATTTGGTTTTGTAGACTGGTGTGTTGTAGATTTTGGAGGTTTTTGTTTTTGTGATGTTTAGAATTGAGTATGTCTCTGCTTGTCTCTTCTTTGTTTTGTGTATTTTTCTTTTGTTAGATTTTTGTTATTTTTGTGCTATTAAATGTCAGATGTACCCATGTACTTGTGCTTCCGCCGCTTCAGTTGAAATTTGTCGGTTGCTTCTTGCTTAAATCATTGTTAGTTAGCTTTGTGCTTTCTTTTTTTTGGCTTTTTTAGGGACCAAAAGAGTGAGCAGGATGTGTATTGTTGATGACTTGATGAGCTGATGAATGCTTTTAGCAATCATGTTAATTTGTTGCTTGTCATTGTCTATTATTTATAGCTCTCCCGTTGCTTTTATCGGTTTCAGAGTGTGTGCAAACCAAAATTATAGATCATTGTCTGCATTTTTTGATGGTTTATCTCTTGATTTTTACAGATGGGGCCTTTGAACTTTCTGACCTCGAGTCCTCAATTTTGTCATAGAGCAGACAAATAATGGAAGAGTTACGAGATTGCAACTCAAAAAGCTTGGTTGCCCTTCCGGTCTCGTTGGTCCTGCATCTCTTTAGGCTGTTTGGCCAACAGGATCAGAGTTCATGGAAGAAGTACATACCAGCTTACTTTCTGTTGGTCAAGAATGACTAGTTCTCTGGAAAGTCGAAGAAACACTTGATGCTAGGTGAAGAAGTTGAACTGAAGGAGCAGAAACCTATTCCAAACCTATTCCGAAGGCTCAATCAGGTGGTGATTTATGTAGCAACAGATTGAATGGTTTCTACTTCCCAGGCCTTCATGACGACTTGTCTCAAGAATGCTTTGCTTAGGCAAACAGATCAGACTATCCTTCCCTTTCTTGTCTGAACAAAAGAATCAATTTGTTAGTTAATAGTGGATATCTGTACAAGCTGCGAAGGAAATATGACATTGTTGAGTACTGGGTGTATCTCGCTTTGTAGCTTGATGCCCTAGGAAGCATTTGATCCTTTGCGGAGGTGGATGAGGCTCCCGAGAATTCCGTGTGACGAGTGCTTCTCCTATGCAAATAAGGAATCACTTGCTGCTGGAACACAGCTGCTTGTCTTTGGCAGTGAATTACTACAGTTGCTATTTGGATGTACAACTTACTGGCCACTGGGAGACTATCCGACATGAACCTGCCTAGCCCAAGCAAAATATGTGCTAAGTTGTATCTTATAGTTGTATCTTTTTGCTATTGTTAGCGGGTTTTGGATATTGTTTGATTTGACACGTCATACAAACTTGACAGATTTTTTCTTGTAATAGCTGTCAGTTTTTTTTCTGAGCCACATGTCATCCTTTGATTTGTCAAAAAAATTGACAGATTTGAGATTGACAAATCTGTCAACAGATGTATAGATAGACCCATTAAAAAATTAATTTAAACCATAAATACTTTTTATGTTGAAAATATGCTCCGGACGAACTAACTATGTTAATGGATCCTATGCTCCGAACAAAGTATATTGTTTATTTAATGCATCTTTCCCCAAAGGACAAATACTATTTTAATTAGTTATTTTTTGAACCGTAACACTATTTTCATTAGTTTTTTTATCACAAAAAAAATTGCAAACTACAAATACTTTTTAATTAGATCAATTTTGAAACTACAAATACTTAATATAACATTGATCGAACACATAAAACTATTGTAATTTTAATTGAATCATTGAAGGCATGTGCTACAATCATCGGCAATGTGTAAAATTGAAGTCTTTATGACCATTCTTCCACGAAAATCTTTCATCCAACTAAGAGATTGACTCGGTTACAATTCAGCCGGAATCCCAAACGGCCAGTCCTCTCCGTCTCGCTTGCTCGGGAGCCAGAATCGAGTATGGAATATGTTTGTAGTCCGAACATACATCTTCTTGTTTGATTTAATTATGAGGTGATTTGATTTGGTGATTGATTATTTGTATATATCGTATGTACTTTGTCCGATGCATAAGGAAGAAAAAATAAACTGGCAAATGACCGGAGGCCAACCAATGGACTTTTCTATTTTCAACTATAAAAACTCAAATTGTTCAAAAAAAATTCAAGCAATTATTCATCTAGGGTCTATATGACTAGATTGATACAGCGACTCAATATAAAATATGTTGTACAAAAAAAAAACATCATTAGGACACGCATCATCTTAGAGCAAAGATCTACTAAAACAACAGTGGTAAGTTAATTGTGGAAAAAATCACTTCAAATTTCAATGCATAGTAATACACTATAAGTATTAAAAAATCAAAGGTTATACTCACTCTATTCTAAATTATAAATCATTATGACTTTTCAAGCTATATATATATTTTACTATTTATTTAGACAAAATGTATATGGAGAAGCATAGTAAAAGCTACGTATCTAAAAAGTCCTAACAACCTTTGATTTGAGACAATGAGAGTATTTTAATTTGTTATAGACTTAATAGGACATTGTCATATTGTCAACAATATTATCTTTACTATGAATTTCTTAGCCATCATAAAATAAAGTATCGTCATTAAAATTTATGAAAATGGTAAAATATAAATAGATAT